>JABUQX010066533.1:0-22500 GCA_015478945.1 Trachelipus rathkii | reverse complement strand
ATTTTCGTTTTTACTTACTCCTTGCACGTGACTTTAATTACAACTTGGATTATATTCTGGAATTAAAATTTCTGCGTCTTCGCAAGAATAATTTTGCATCAATTATTGTTTGTCATTTCGTCACAATGTAAAAAAAATGGAAAAACTATTTCCGCTGATTTATCATCAAATAAGACTCTATACTACAGCCGATTTCCTAACTTAAAAACTGTTTTTTTTTTATTGTCTTATACCAAACCACTCTCTCTATATATATATATAATATATATATATATATATATAATATATATAATTATATATATATTATATATATATAATAATATATATATTTAATATATATATTATATTATATATATTATATAATATATATATAATATAATATATATATATATCAATATTATATAATATTATATATATTAATAAATATATCTATAGCAATTAGATATATCCTAAACTCTAACTTTCAGATCCAAAAATCTTATATTTTCTGAAAAATTTTCTTGTTCCAGCAAAATATCTAACGTTCAGAAAAAGTAAGTAGGTTTTTTAGAAAATTTAGTTCCAAGCTCTGGCATAATCCAGAAAGCTTTGCCCCCTAAAGAACTTTCTTTAAAAAAAAAAATCTTTGTAATTATTTAACTTTGGTTAGTAGATAGAACTTTTATTCATTTCCAATCAGATATGCTGAAAAGAGACTCAAGAAAAAATCATTTTTTTTTAATTTGAATATAATTAAAATTTTTTCAAATAGATTTATTTTTATTTTTAGAAAATAAAGAAAAGGTGATACAGCGTATATTCCAAAATAAGAAAGTATATTGTATTTGCCTTAGATCCAACCTACATTAAAAACAGCAAGATGACGCTAGTGATATAATGTTCTAATAAATTATTTTAAACGCAAAAAATAACTATAAATATATTATTATAAATTATAGATGCCTAATTACATATTATATAATGGTATAAATAATATAGCTATATAGACCTAGTATGATAAGAAGGTATATATCGAATATAAATATAAAATTACCCCTATTATAATATAATATAACTTATTATAAAAGATTATTCTATTATAATATATATATAATAAATATTAATATATATATATAATATATTATTATATATATATCATATATAGTATATAAATATATATGGCATATTTTTTGAGATACTTACTCAAACAAGTGATTTTTCTAAAAAAAAATTTCTGTTCAGAAAAAAAAAAAAATTATCTAAGTTCAGAAAAGAAAAAAAAAAGTTAGTTTGTTTTTTAATAGTTAGACGTTTATTTTTTACGTTTTAGAAATTGTTAGTCGAGAGTTTGCCGTAAAAACAACTACTAAAGAATTTTTTTTTTAAAAAAAAAAACTTACTTAACTTAACTTTTCTGAAAAATATTTTTTTTTTTTTTATTCCCCTCAGAAAAAAAAAAGCAAATACATAGTAATGCTCATTAATATTTAAATGACTTATTATATTATATATTATTTATAGATATATATATGTTATAAAGATATATAATATAATATATATTATATATATATATATTATAAATAGTAATGTAATATATATATAATATTATATAATATATATATATTATATTATATATATTTATTTTATATAGCATCTCCTTGATACTGTCACAATTTTTCAGAATGGTGGAATTAAACTTTTAAGTTTTTAAAAAAATTGTTTAAGTGCTCGGCATTAATTATCTAGAAATTGCCCTAAACGAATTTTAAAACAATCTTACTTAAGCTTCTGAAATTAGAAAATTTGTAACTTAGAAAATTTTTTCGGAAAATATACACTGATTCAAAATATATTAGATCCATTATATATTTTTATATATATATAATTATATATATATATATATAATATATATATATATACATATAATATTTATATAATATATAATATATTTTCTAATATATACTCTGAATATAAAAATAATATAAAAAAAATATATATAATATGAATTATCTTGGTATAACAGTGACCCACACATTTTGAGACCGAAATTTTCCAGAAAATATCGTCAAATGCTATACCTACCATTGTATATGATAAATATATACAGTTAGTATATATAAATATAATAATATTATATATTTTTTAAATATAATATTATATATAATATAAATATATATATATAAATATAATTATATATATTATATATTAATATATTATATATATAATATATAGGTAAATATGTATTAGTCAGTATTTGATCTAAATTAAAAGGTTAAAAAAATTCTAGTTCAGAAAATTGATTTTTTTAAGAATTATTTTAGTGCAAGCCTAAAAAGTAATGTTTTTTTTGTTATTTGTAAATTTGTATGAAATATACATTTTAAATCTAATGACCGGCTAAAAATTCAAAAGAATTTATGAAACTTTTTTAAAATTAAATTAAGTTTTAAAAATAATTTACCATATGTCTCAACCATACATACTTTTACATAATTTACATGCAACTATACAACCATACATACAGTATGTTTAAAATTCAATCTTCGGTCTGAACTACATATTGTTTTATATCAACTATATGATATACCGGAGTATTGAAATGTTGTATAATTTCGAAATATAATACAGATGGTTTTATTATTATTAGACACACGTAAAAAATTTTTTTTTTTTTTTGAACTTAAAAAATAAACCAGATAGAAAATTTTAATAATAAATTTAATGCTTTATCACATAATTTACCTAATAACAAACTACACATTATGGAAACATGAAAAAAAAATTAAAAATTTAATATTGTGTGAAACCACATTTGGAGCAATTACGGCTTTAATCCTTCTGGGCATACTCTCAATGCACTTTGAAAGTTTTTCTTTGATGGATTCAACCCTGTGCCATGCTTCTATCAAAAGCTCTATTAATTGGAGTTTGTTGGTAATATGTTCCCTGGAAACTTCACGCTTCATCAACTCCCAGAAGTTCTTTATGGGGTTGAGGTCTGGGGAATTTCCAGGCCAGTTCAGAATCTTTATTTTTTTGTCACCAGTGAATTTTGTCACCTTCTTTGCCGTTTGTGTAGAGTCATGCATAAAAGTGAAATCGCCATTCGGAAACCATTCCTGAACCTGGGGCAGCATCTTGGTTTCAAGTACCTTGGTCCTGCTGCATGGTCCCCTCTACGATGTACAGCCGTCCCGTGCCTTGACTGCTGATTACAGACCATACCATTATGCTGAGAGGATGCTTCACTCGCTTAACGATGCAGTCCTCTTTAAATTTCTCATCAGGTCTTCTGAAAAATTCAGACTTGTATCACTTAAAATCTGCCCTGTGATCATCAAAGCAAAACCTGAAAAATATCTGTCTTATTGTACACAATTGAAATCATTCAAATTCCTTATTATGAAAACAGTTATTCTGCAAGTACAGAACACTAAAGTATAGTAATATTCCATATTACTCACTATTCCATATCGGTGTCATTCTTGTATTCTTTTGCCCAATGATTTATACTTTCCTTCAGTAACGAAGTCAAAAAATTTTTTTAGCTGTCCCCAAGCGAACATAACAGTCTTGAAACACACGTGCCGAACAAACTAAAATGTATGTGAGATTAAACCTGCTCTTCGTCTGAGACCCAGATGGGCTAAGAATTCATTCCTTCAAACTCGTTTAATATATCAACTAATAATTTATTTTTATAATTTCCGTTGTGAAGCGGTGGAGTATTTGTCCTATAAAATATAAAAAATTCCGATATAGCACGTCTCGCGAGAATCTCGAATCTCCTAACTTCATTGTTCTGGGGCTTAAAATCTTTATTCCTTTAACTACAATATTCATTATCTTCTGCTACTGTTCTGACCTAAACAGAACAGATTTCATGCCTTTTTGATTACCTTACTACTTCTCACGAGACTGTTAATATCTTCTCATCCAAAATACTGAGGGTCTCTATTTAGGGGATTTCCATGTGACAACATGAATGGTTGCGGGTCCCTGTGTCATAGTCTGAAAGAAGGTTGGGAGGAAGACGAATTATCAGTATCTCTCAACGCATTGAGAGCAACCTTGATTTAAATAGCCTACACCTCATTCCTGATTCGTGCCCAACTGATGCTTTGAACACACTTGACCTATTGTTTTCCACGACTAGTCCTTCTCTCTATAAATACACCACTTCGCTCCTATCGGTAAATGACCACAACCTTATATCACTAATTTTAATACTTTCTCTCCAACTCCCATTCCTGCCCTAGCGTTTTCTGCACTTTGTCGGGCGATGGGGCATGCGTTGCTTCTACGCAACTAATAATTAAATGACTGCTTGAACTTAGTTATAGACCGCTTTCAGATTCTGCTGATAAAATGGAACTCGTAATTTGTCTAATGGGAGAAGCAGGATGTCATTCCTTCTTGATCAACTTTCTCTCAAAATCCATGGTTCGATCGTGCTAGTTCCTGCCATTCATGCTATAGACAATTCTCTATCGGGGTGTGGGAAAAATTCATCTCCTTCACTCTTGCCAATTTTCATTCAGCTAGAAAATCGTTGCAGGGATTACTCTTCGACGAGCTCCAAAGCGGACTTTGCATTAAACGAAAATTGCACTGACCCCTATGTTCCCTACTGACAAATCTGCTCTGCTCCATTGTCCAAATAGATATCTCTAACACTTTTGTAAATCATCATTTCCCTCCTCTTATTCCGTCTGATGATTCTGTATCATAATCTCTCGTAAAGATTTAATTGAAGTATTAACGACAGAGATCCCTCCTCTATATTCGCTCTGATAGATCTGTTGCTAATACTCCAACTAAAAGGCAATCATTCTCTTTGCTCCTATTTTCTCTAATTCAACCCTGGACGATTCTGCATCTCTTCTCATCCATTCTCCTTCTCATCTTCAAGTGTCCATGCCTTTACCGTATATTTCATTTGATCTGTGCATGGTCCTGAATCTCATATGAACATGTAGGACGCGGGTGCCCAGATGGACATTCCTCTCCGATATGAGGAAGTGTGCTTAATCGTTGCTGACCCCGCCCTCGCTTCAACTATATGCTCGATGCCTCCAAATACTTAGCACTTATCTCTTCGAGTGTTGGAAAGCGCGCATTGCAAACCTATTCCGAAAAAAATGATGCTGCTCTGAGCCTTCCAACTATCGCCTATAGCTCTCACTTGTATTCTTTCTAAGATCTTGAAACCCTTCTACTCTCACTCTTAGATCATCGAATTCTTTCCCTTCTTTCTATTTACCAGTACGGCTTTCGGTGCTGAGATCTACTGCATTATACTTTCAATATTAACAGATATGTTTTCCGACCTTAGGATATACTACGGGAAAACTGCGTTATAACTTCTTTTTTACAAGGGTGGCGCTTGACATACCAAAGCATTTGACCGGGTATGGCACGCTTTACTGCTCTCCAAGCTCTCCTCCTTTGGTTCCTTTCCTTCTCTTGTCTTACTTTATGTCTAAGCTTCTTCAAATCGCTCAATGTCGCGTGTTGATGTGCGACCTTCTTCATTTTTCTGTCAATATGGTGTTCCTCAGGGTGTCTGTTTCTATCTCCTACTTTATTCCTGCTTTTCTTCAATGATCTTCTCACCTGCACATCTAACTCTACCACTCATATGCCGATGACTGACCCTTCATTCTTTCACTCATATCAATTCTGCTCCTCTTTTACTTTCTAGAATTGCCTCTTGTCTTAATCTTTCCGATTCTTTCTCGCTGATCTGGATAGAATTTCAGGAATGTCGTCTCAAGCTTGTGAATTTAATCTTTTAAAATCCAACTTCTACAAATCTCTCTCTCTAAGACCTTTTCTATCTCTTTCGACGTCTCTCTCTCTCCTGTTACAATATAAACATCCTTGGCCTTAAACATAAACAAAAAAAATGCTTTGAAAACCTCAAATCACAGTGTTTTAGGCGGGCCTCAAAGAACTGGAGTTTCTGTTTAGAGTGCGAGATCTTTTTTTTCTCTTCTCAGGTTTACTCCACCTATACAAGGTTCTCATCCCGCCCCTTGTATGAGTACTGCTTCTCATATCTGTGTGGGCTGGGCTCTGGATTTCACCGGTTTTGGATATAGGGTCGAGTTCAAAGACAAAAACTTATTAAACTGTTCCTTACTTTCTAGTTCACTTGACCCTTATTTTGCGTCGCGATGTTGTCATGTTTTTTTACCCTTTTCTTAATAGCGTACTATAGAGGCAAATGCTTGACGGAACTATCACTCGCGTACCACCACCTTTCACGCCCTCGTAGCACAAGTGGTGCTGTGTCGGCACATGAGTTTTGTGTTGATGTTCGTAACTCCAGAACTGGTTCGCTGTGGTGCTTCTTTCTTTCCTGCCAACTCTTTTCTGTGGAATTCTCTTTCCATCATCTGTGCTTCCTACTCAATTTAATTCTTCTCACTTTAAAGGCCTGCGTCTGTGCTCATTGCGAATTTGCGTTAGATGGATATTTGAGGCGTTCAACACCCACTCCTTGAATAGGGTTCTGCCCGTGAGCGGCTCGGTGACAACTTTAAAAAAAAATAAATAAATAAAAGTTCTAATAAGGAATTCCTAAGCTAGCTGAAACCCACACAAGAATGGCACCTCCAAGACGTTGAACCACTTCTAGAATGCATTAAAATAGCATAACCAAGGACCTTGCTCGCTTGACAAAAAAAAAAAGAGACAAGAGAAGTGGAATCCGCCTTATCTGCAACCCCTGCAACACCACTGATAGTGACGATGGTGCTTTTCAGCAAATAAACCTACTGAAGATTGAGGATTTGGATATGTTTAACTTTGATAAGTTCATGGCCCAAATTGCATTGACATCTCATTCACCCTTTTTCCTTTACAGTAAAAACTGAAGAGACATCATCAAGGAGCAAAGATAATTCAAATTTGCAGTCTGTGAAAGAGAGGAGAGGCTCTACGAAAACAGGGAGATGCTGCCTACAGAAAGAGAATCCTTCATCGTTGCATGAAAATGGTCCCCAAGGTTTTCATTATATCAGTGCTGCAGGCAAAAATAGATTATCAGCACCTCCTCATCAGCTCGAGAGAGAGCGTATTTATATGTAGTTAGGTAGGATGTAAACACCCCAAAAGGAACAGTCTCTCGCCAGATACTGGTGAAAGCTTAATGTTTTGCATCACAATTTGAGAATGTTTGAATTTGAGTATTGAATGATATCTACTTAAAGGAGATATTATGTCATGTTTTGAGTAATAGCGTTTTATTTTTAACTTTTCGGCTGATTAATTGAGTCTCTTCTTCATTATTTTATTCTCTTATATTGTAGCTGTTAAAGAATCTTCTTGTAAATGTAATCATGTTAAAACAGAAAAAGCTATAGCTAACTTTGTTATAGTATTTTAAAAAGGAAAGGAATATTTTTTAAATAAACACAACATAAAAAAGTTATTTAATATTAATTTGCAATTATTATTCCTAAAAGGATTATTTTTAAATTTATAAAATAAAATTCTTGGCACAACCAAAATATGAAATATAAATACAAGTATTGTTGTTACAGAATGCAATCTTTTTGAGTTGCCTAGCATTGCACAAATGTTCTATCTTATTACTGTGTATTGATTAATATTAATTAAAGTATCGGATCAGTATCGGTATCCGGGCACCTAAAAAAAATAGTAGTATCAGTATCGGGTATACGTTATCGGCCTCTTTTCTGTATCGTAGCATCCTAATGATAAGTTATATTTCATCTATATGATAAGTAAATCATCAATGTAGTTTCAAGTCATTTTAATAAAAGAAATAAAATAAAATTAGAGTACTCATATATTATACAGCATATATATATATTATATAATATATATATATGATATAATATATATAATATAAATATATATATATCATATATAATATATATATATATATATATTTTTGTGTTTGTATATGTTGAGTTAGAAGAGTGTGACATAATAAGATAATTACTACAGTGGAAAGTGGAACTACTTTCAATAAGATTAGATCAAACACAAATAAATGCAGTCACCAAGACTTACCTCTTCTTATAACCAGTTCCCAACTAGCAATCTTGGTCATTTAAATCTGTAAATGCTCCGGAAAAGCAAGCAGGTGAGGAAAGTAGGATGCGGTACAATGAGATGGATTCAGACAAAACAATTGATTTAAAAGCTCACAAATTCCATGCCGTGCAATATGAAAAAAATAAAAGCAGGATTAGCAGGTAAATAATAGCAAAGTTGGGTAAGCAAATAACGATAAATAAAGTTGGTTATTACCTAAGATGTGTTTATTATCAGTAGTAAACCTTCATACACCTTTTTAAATGAAACTCAAGAAGAGGACCTTTTATGGTAAAATACTTTAGTGTAGTGAGTTTACTTTTCAGGTTCTTAAATGTTTTAACTAGTTGTGGGTATAAATGTAAAGGTATGCAAGTGTAAGGTAAATTAACGGTTTAGTGTAGTGTATAGGTGTAAAGTTAGACAATTAAGTTATTAAGTAAGATCAGACTAATTGAGATGTTGTTTTACATAATTCAAAGTATGTTGTGTTGTAACAGTAAGTTGTAAAGGTAAGTAAAAATGTAATTTCAAGTTTGTATGAATGATGAAAATATGAGATGTGAAAGAATGAGAAGTCTTTATTAATGATGAAGGAAGTTACAGTGCAAGTCAGATTAAGTAAAAGCAAAGAGTGTTCCAGATTTCTAGTCAAGTAAGTAAAATTTAAGGTTTGTAATTTATTATACAATTTTAGTCTTTTTATTTAATAATTATTATTTATTATATACAAAATTTATATAATTAATTTAATAGTATTTAATAGTGACTTTTTAAATGTTTACTATCAATAATAAAGAAATACATATAAATATATATATATATATATATATATTATCTTCCGTTGTCCCTACCAATTGGATAGGGAGAAATGCAGCTCTAAGTTGCTGGATATTTGATGAATTAATGTAGTGAATTGAATTTTTTTTTTTTAAATTGAATGAATTATTATCTATTTTTATTCCTCAAATAACTACTGAGGACACTTTCTACAGGAAAAGAGTCTGTTAATTTTAGTATGGAATGTGTATTCTCAATTGTCTTTTGCATATTATTTTATCAGTTATTCACCATTTGAATAAATATAACAAAAAAATAAAGTAATATTTTAATGTTCGTTAGAGTAAATTTATACTTTCGTAGTGTAGTGCACAATAATAGTTTCATACAAATTGTCTTTATTTCCGCACTATTCACTATACAGGTTAAGTAGATAAGTTTAACGACACTTTTGGTACTTGGTATAGTTCAAGAACAACAAGTACTTATTTGTATTTAAGTTTAATTTATTTCACTTTTTATTCAATTTTAAGATTTATATCATCTTCCTTTGTCACTTTTTAAAGTTTGCAAATAGTAATTGTCCTATTCACTATCAGTGACATAATCCGATCACTTGTAACAAAAAAAATGTTAAATATCATAAACACTCGTAAGTAAAAAAAATATAAGTAGGCAGTAATAAGGTATTTTATTTTACAAGAAGTGTGATAAGTTTGTCGAAAGTGAGTAATATAAGACCAGCGAAAAAAAACTGGAATGAATTAAGGTTTGAAGGCCTAGGAAAAGTCTGAATGGTTATCCAGTAAGTGTAACTTCCTAGACGGAATTAGTTGCCTTGGGCTCTTTGGGGTTCTTAAGAAGAAGCCAAATGGATCCCTAAAGAAGAATCTGTATGTGGATTCCCAACGAAGAATCTGTATGGA
Source organism: Trachelipus rathkii (assembly GCA_015478945.1). Taxonomy (NCBI): domain Eukaryota; kingdom Metazoa; phylum Arthropoda; class Malacostraca; order Isopoda; family Trachelipodidae; genus Trachelipus; species Trachelipus rathkii. Next base: position 12,745 of record JABUQX010066533.1, on the reverse strand, counting down.
TCCCCAAAGAAGAATCTGTAGGGTCCCCAAAACGAAGAAATCGGTGTATGGATCCCCAAAGAAGAACCTAAAAAGTGTGACTATTATTAATTACTATCGTTATGTATGTTATTGCATATAAAGGTTTAAGTAATAATGATGTACAATTAAAAGTTTAAAAGTGTATAATAATAATGTGGGTACCTCAAGAATCAGCTTTGTAGGTTTAAGCAGGTGAACATAGGATCAAGCAAGATGAAAAGTGACGACTGAATTTCCTGAGGTTCTTCAAAAAGGCAAAAAGGTAATCTATAAAAGTATAAAAGTGATACTCACAAAAGTTTGGCATCACAAATTATATAATCATCAAAAGTTTGTTTATACCATTCATTCTGTGTGAAAATATTTTTACCAAAAATCCTATGATAGGTAAGCATTTGCATTTAGTTCATAAAACAAGTTGCTGTAAAACAAGGTGCTGTAAAAGAAAGAAACAAAAATACTTGAATATAGCCATGCAATGTAATTCTCTACATTTACCTCCCCACCCGTCATAAACATGACAGAGGAAAGCTGGCTTGGCCGGAAGAAAAAGAAAGAAGATTTGTGTACTTGTGTGGTGGAATTCAAGTTTTCTAAAGTGGGTCATAATCCAATTTGTAGATTTAAAAAGTCCGTAGACCTTACAAGTCTAGACCACCTGTAAGGGATGTGTTTTAGTCGTTAGGGTGGTTAAGTAATATTCCAAGGATAAATCTTAAGTAGTGTTGTTAAGTTTCGATTCCAATTCAGTGCTGAAGTTCATACGTATGAAATGACACAAAAGAAAATATCTTTATTTAATAAACAATTTTACAATACAAAAATTTACACAATTAAAGATGGCTGTTACAATACATGTATATATGTTCAATCCTACCACAATACATATATAAATGTAAAACCATTACAACATATATATACCCATCACAATATATATATATACTATATATATCTATATAATATATATATTATATAAAATATAATATAATATAATATATATATATATATATACCCATATCATAATATATATATATATATATATATATATAATAATTTCCTCTTCAGAGTAGTCGGTCCTTTTCGGTCTTCAAATCCTCTGAACATCTTCTTGGGAGTCCAGCATCACAATCCCTCCAGCACTTCCATGACACATAAAGAGACGGCGATGAAGCCTCCGCAGAATCTTTCTGTAGGAAAATAATTAATTTATGTTATATATTTCAATTATGTCAAAAAAATATCAGTACAAGAATGAGCCTAAAATACTTACGAAATACCTACGGAGTTTAAGATGTATCCTCATTCCTTATCTGGAGGTTCTTGTCCATCCGCAGTTCCTTCTTCTAGGTGTTCTTCTCGGGTAGTACTTCTTTTCTTCCTTTCTAGGATATGTGGTTGTACCCAGGGTTGTAATAAGTGTGGTTCAACTGTTGATTTCAGACGTGTACGAGAGGCTATGGACTCTGTGCATGCAACTTCCTGCTCACCTGGTCTCTCCTCCTCATACACTTTAGTTGTAATTGCCGGTGCCCACTGCACCGTTTTCCTACCCCTAAAAGTTTTGGTTGAGTGGTTCTTGTAGAGATTTTCAATTCCAAGAATCTTTAATACTGATGCTGTATTGTCCCGCCAATGGAATTCTGATTTGAGTAGGTTATCTGATGATAGTTTGAAAGCTTCCCAATTGGGGATATCCAGGGTTACAGTAGGAGTGATGCTCTTTCTAACGACTCCAAAGGAGCGATATTGTCCCAAGGATTCTGTTCTTGGGGAGAACCCATGAAACGAGCGAGATAGTAAATCATCCATAGACAATCTTCTGGCTTGCCTTGGAGGCACCTGTAACATTTCTCGATCTTGAGTTATAGTTATTGGAGTATAGGAAATATATGAAGGAGTCTCAACCAGTTCGGAAGATGAAATATCCAAAACAGGCGAGTTTTCTATTAAAAGGGGTATAACTGAAATCTGTTCAGGTGTGAAATAAATTTCTTAAATGAAATGAGGAAACATCACTCAATTGTTCACTTTCTATCAAAGTATCCTCATTGTACGGAACATTTAAATTTACAGAGCTTTGATCCAATTGTGGATTTAATGAATTAGCCAGAAGAATACTTTGATTTATATGAAATATTATATTAGAGAAGTCAGGATCGGGAGCGTCAGGAAATCCTAAAAACTCCTCATCGTCAGAATCAGATTCAAAATCTGGAATTTCTACTGTTTGTTCTTCAAGAGTTGTTTCAGTTGATTCGCCGTTAATCTCCTCTACTGTTCGTCATAGAAGAAAAGGCGAGTAAGAAGTTCAATTGAAGATTGGAGTCTTTCTAGATAATTTGAGTAGTTCCACCTTTTTAGTGTCCGTATTTACTCTTTATTGTACGTTCGTATCCGGTGCCTCACTACATAGGTTACATCATTAACGTTTATTTTGATGATGGTCAATGGTACCTTGGTACCTTTCCTTTGAATTTATTTGAATGAGTCACCAGGTAAACACGAATCTTTATAAGCCACTAATCACAAGAGATATGGTTGAATATTTAGTGTGCCTCATCCCAATACTGATAAAGGCTTTTCCAACGTACTTGGGAATGAACCCCAGCCTTCTTGAAAAATCAGTATCCTCCCAGGTTTTTACCTTTCTGAATCTTTAAAGGTGATTTGAAATAACTTGTGGGGAGAATGTATCCCAATGACTAGATCTTTTAAGACCACTCCGTAAATACTCTATTAGGAGTGCGTTCACCCTTCAAAATACCATTTAAGATGAAGGTGTACGGGTTGTATAAACATGATAAATGTTTAGTGACCGAAGAAAATCTTCAAAAATCGGTCCTCTAAATTCCCTAGCATTATCAGACATAAGTCTTGATAATCATTGCAAAGATTATGGATATACTTTCTAAGCCAGTTACTATTCAGTATGTTAGTTTTGATCGGGCACAGCAGCCACCCATTACTTATAATGTCTATTAAAACTAATACATTATTAATTTCCTCTTGTGATTTTCGGTAACGCATAAATCAACTGCGGAATTCTCAAAGGGATGATAATGTGATCTTGATCCTGGATTGATCAACTCCACTTGTACGCAAAGCAAAAAATTACCAAATATATAATGGTATTTTATTACAGTGAATAATATGTCATCCCTGTACCAAATAAGAAAATCCACAAGAACGACTAAACAACTTATAGGCCTCTTAAAGTTCCTTTCCTTAAGCTTCATTTTGAGCTTTTAACAGAGGATCCCATTTTTGACATTTCGGTAATATGTGCATGATACTCTACAGAATCCCTGTGAATTGATTACCAGAGAGAAAAATTATTCAATGTGATAGTGGTTTTATTATGAAATTTAACCAAATCCTCATCCTCCCCACCAGATTTTACCAGTTCATTAATTAGCCGAAGATTGGCTTCCAAGGTATCGTTCTCCAACTCAATTTCTGGTTCTAGAATATGGTGTGTAATCGGGAGAGATTCAGGATTAACTGACTGTAGCTGTGGATATGCAATTATAGCAGTTGCAACTGAGGCTGGCACTTCTTCCAAACTCATTGGAGTGAGAAGATTGAAGTGTATTCCTCCTCTGCAAAACAAATAACAAATCTTTCCATTATTTTCAGCAGATGAAAGACCAAATTGAAGAGGGTGCTCTTTGGCACTATACACCAGTACGGTAACCTTGAAAAGAGTTGCAAAAGCCTGAATACTATGTGTAAAGGGCAATTGGCCAGGATATTTGGATAGTTTTAATTGTTGAAGTGTTTGTTTTTCACTTTTTCCTGTTGGCAAATGATAATTTTGTCGGTGGTCAATCAATTCTTGCACTATTTTGACTCGCAGCGCTATATGATGACTTATGTGATTATATAAATATTGTGAAAAACATTGGAAAAGAGAATCCCCTCCTCCAGGTATAGGAAACTCTATAAATCCATCTGGGATTTCTGGGATGTAACTTTATTGTTTCCGATTTTATTTCGTGAGGCCTTCGAGACAGTATGTCGGCTACAATATTCTGTTTGCCTGGTAAGTAGTGAAGTTCGTAATCGAGATCGTTGAGTTCCTCCAGAGTTCGGGCGACTCTGTGGTTGACCAAAGGCATGTTTTGTAGAAATAAGATAGGCTTATGATCTGTATAGATAATAACTTTAATTTTGTAGAGGAACGGTTTTAGTGACCTGACGGCCCAACGTATGGCATTACCTCCCTTTCAGTATGCTGTACCCCCTCTAACCTTAGAAAATACCAGTAGATAAATCTATATTTTCCCTCTTCATTCTGACCTGACTGAGAGCAGCTCCTCACCTATTCTACGCATCGTATAATGAAGAGTGTTTATCTTCTATGTATGTAGATTAAGTGTTTATTAAAATGCTTAAGTTTCCCGAATGCATGAACATCGAGGAAAGTCCATGGATTATATTTTACATTTCAATAGGTCAAACAGGTTTTGCCAATCACAACAGTTCCCCGAAGTGCCTATGGTAAAGTTAACCCAGATCCCAGATAAACTCGAACTTCGACTCGTTTGGTTCTTCAAATCCTCTAATTTCCCGGAAGATTCTTTTCTAAAGAATCCATTCCGTTGCTAAAATCACTGCCCAGGGAAAATTTAACTTTTCTTCGTAGAGTAAGTTTTAGGTTTTAGTTTGAAACCGTAAACTAGAACGCTTAAGAACCTCTTCTACTGTTGATAGAATGTTCTTCAAAGGTTCTAGTAATTGAGAGCACCATAACGTCCAGAAGACCATGGAACTTTCTCAGAATGGACTTAAAATCAAGCGATGCTGTCCTTGAACGTGGCGGTCCTTTTTAACGCCAAACCGCGATTCTTTGAAATTCCCCAATGGATAACGAGGAAATCAGGTTTCTCGATACTGTCTTCCCCATTTCAACCGATAAGTATCCATAAGTCATAGTGAGAAGTATTCTTACCTTGGAGGCTAAATAATTCTAGCATATAGAAATGGGGAAAGGAGCTTCCTTTTTGACTGAATAGTTTGCGTAAGTCTATGGCATAAACGCATATTCCATCGGTTTTCTGATGTACTACCGGGCTGAGTATAAGAAATGATTGTCTGATATACCTCCGGCTTTCAAATTTTTTTGCAAACCTTCCTCCCACCTCAATATAAGATAGACCGTGAACTTCTAACGGGTTCACAAATAAGATTCATAAAAATTTCGATGAGTGTTTGAATAAGGTGCACCCTACATCTGCCCATCTCCGAGAACTTAAAGGCAGGTTGGATATGAGTAAGAGTGTATTAATTGAATCCTTTTGTTCTCATAGTGTTAATCAAGCTCAAAACCTTTCTGAGATTGTCAGATGTCCATTCCTGGTACGTGTTTTGAGGTTTTTGTGTTATTTCAACCATGTTTACAGGAACTGGTTTAGTAGGATGGATAGGATGAATAGAAAGAACAGAAAATGATCCTATTGGGTAACCAGATTTTATTTTGATTGTGTGATTAGAAGAGTTATAGCAAGGTAGAAACACCGGAGTTTCAAGTATACGGTATGACCGCGTGGTCCATCACAAAGTGATTCTTTTCGTTAGGAGTGAACAATAAAAGTGTAGACTCAGAAAGATTTCCAAATAACTCTTTCTGATTTATAGATACCGTAACTCCTCCATTTGGTGGAAGGTTACCTCTTTATCAACTTAGTAGCATGTTCTGCCCTCTGTCGTTTAATATCATTTGCTAAATCGTTTAGGACATATTATGCATTTTAATTCTTTGTTGCCAAGTCTGGCAGAAATATTTTCATTCAGTAAAAGATCACTATCCAATGGACAATTCCATAGGAACCACCCATCTGAACTATACAAAGTTCCTAATTGGTTTTAAATTGTAGAAAGTGTAGAAACTAAACAGCCCCCCAAAAACTTCAAAAATGACATCACCGATGCCACGGATACTGAATAATTCAATAGCCTGCATAGAGATATTTTGAAAGGATCTAGAATTATAATTCTGCTTGTATATACTAAACTGAAGCTCCCGTATCTACAAGCCCTCTAGTAAGTGGATTGAGAGATTATCTATTATGATCCTATAACAAGGATATCTGGCAGCTTGTTGACAAATTCTAAGTTGAATAGGCTGCCGGTGCCATGCACGGAGTATTGTAGTAGATTGTAGAAGTTCCTGGTTGAATAAAGATAGAGAATAATAAGAAAGTCAGGTACTGACATATCCTTAGAGAGTGGAATCAGTTGATAATCGAGATCCAACTACACGACACAACCAGACAACCAGTGGGACTACAGTACTTAAGAGAGTGAATTCATGGGTTATAATGTGTATTTTCGCACTTGAATCAATCTTATATTCGGTTTCCTGATGAGGTTTAAAAGGTCTAAAGGTATCCAATCCTGGACGTTTAACCTGTAAGCAATTCAGAGATAACTCAGAATCAAATTCTCATCTCAATATCGAGGCTGATGAGCAACTGTACCCTTTATTGACTTCACACCCCTCTTCTCTTTGGCAGGAGACCTCTTTACCAGTAAATTTTCTCTGGTCGTCACTTCCCACAGAGTAGCTAGTTTAACTTTTTTTATCTTGAGGACAAATCATGGCCCAAGTGACTTCCTAACAATAAGGACATCCGGCAGTGGTCACATTTCATTTTTTTCAGTCGTTGAGGACAATCTTGAACAAATACCGTATCACATTTAACATTGATTTTTCTTTGCAATAACATTTCTTCATACATCCCTTTTACCACCAAAATTGGCAATAAGGCCTCAAGACAATCTTTTACATGTTCTTCTGTTACATAACAAGAAACTTATCCGCCCACCATGTTTGGTCGAGGTTGCCTAGTTTGGTTGTGTTATAGTATTATTCCCATTGAGTATTTTTTTGTATACTGCTGAGTATTATCCTGAGGACAATTAGTTGTTGTTTGACTGGCTCCGCTAGAAAATTTGACCCTTTCTAGGAGGGATAAAAAAAAATTCGATTATTACGAAAGTTGTGAACACCAATCTAACATATATTAAATGGGAGGATTTCGTTTTACTACCACGTTCCGAAATTCACTATTCAAAATTTTGTCATATTATAACCTCAATTGCTAAAGAAAGATCACACTGCTTGAGATACTAGTAAGCTCGATATCCGGAGACTATATTTGCTTATATATAATACGCTTGTGATTGATAATTTGTGGATAGTTGCATGAGATTATCAATACCCCAGTGAATACTATCAATTTCTCTACATTTTGTATTTACTATATAATATTCCGTTTTCATATAACTAGGTATATTTGAATTTTTACTAATCATCCAGCTCAAGGGACTCCCACAAACATTTCACATATTGTAATGGATGCCTGTACATTTTCTAAATTTGTGGCAATATATTAATTCCGCACAGTCAGTTTTTCACATCCGACCCGGAAATCCCATTCAAAGCCAAACCCTAACCGAAAGCAACAAGTAGTTCGTTTTCATTATAATATTTTTAGCCTAATTGAAGTTTAATTTTTTAATTCTTCCAAATACTCAAGAACATCATTCAGTTTGCTCTATAACAGTATATCCTGCCATTCATAGAATATAACCCTTTTCAATCTCCCTTCCCCAAAAATGCCCCAGATGTGTCCTCCAACCATCTGCTGGGTATCTGTATTAATCTGCAAATCTTCCCCCAAAGCGTCAAAAAACTGAAAATTCCCTCCGTACCAAAAAATATTTACCATATTGGAAACATTTTTGGCATTGACGTGAATGAATCTCCACAACAATACCATTGAAATCCAAATCATTTAGTGATTTTAAAATAATGCTTTTTACCAATCCACATCTAAAATATCCTGAACGCGTCTGCGAGGATTTGATTCCGGGAAAACCCCTAGGATTATAGTTCCCTTATGAAAACAGTGTGTGGAAAATTCCATTGAAAGTGTATTCGTGCCAGGGTAATTGGTGCAACTCGCCGATAATCAACCTGTGACTATGTTGAAATATATTTTCTGGGTATTCCTCCCAAGTAGATTAAAGGAGGTTGAAGCAATGTGGGAAGATATGTATATAACCGGTCATACTCAGCGAGTATCCTGTATCCCTTCACCGATTTTTCCATCATCAAAGTCCAACCCCTTCAACTTTCAGCCTTCTCCATTCACACCATCATTTTCCTGCTCATGTCAGAGCGTCTACTAATTCCAAATACCATTATTTCACTAATTATGTAAAAATGTGGAAAAAAAAGGAACAAACTCATACAATATACGACACTTGAAGCCACTGAATTTACCTGTCCCAAAAATAAAAATAAAAAATCCCAAAAACTAAGCAAAAGAAAGAAAATAAGACAGCTCTTAGTAACTACCCTCGCTACCACATTGGTTTTTATGTATTAGAAGAGTGAGTATAATAAGATCAATACTACAGTGAACTACTTTCCCAATAAATTAAGATCAAACCACAAATAAATTCATCACCAAACTTACCTCTTCTATAACCATCCCAACTAGCAATCTTGTCAAATTTAAATCGGTAAATGCTCCGAAAAGCAAGCAGTAGAAAGTAGGATCGTTACCAATAGAATATCAGACAAAACAAATTGATTTAAAAGCTCCACAAATTCCATGACTTGCAATATGAAAAAAAATTTAAAAGCAGATTACAGTAAATAATAGCAAATGTGTAAGCAATAACAATAAAGTTGGTTATTACCTAAGATATGTTTATAATCAGTAGTAAACCTTCATACACCTTTTTAAATGAAACTCAAGAAGAGGACCTTTTATGGTAAAATACTTTAGTGTAGTGAGTTTACTTTTCAGGTTCTTAAATGTTTTAACTAGTTGTGGGTATAAATGTAAAGGTATGCAAGTGTAAGGTAAATTAACGGTTTAGTGTAGTGTAAAGGTGTAAAGTTAGACAATTAAGTTATTAAGTAAGATCAGACTAATTGAGATGTTGTTTTACATAATTCAAAGTATGTTGTAACAGTAAGTTGTAAAGGTAAGTAAAAATGTAATTTCAAGTTTGTATGAATGATGAAAATATGAGATGTGAAAGAATGAGAAGTCTTTATTAATGATGAAGGAAGTTACAGTGCAAGTCAGATTAAGTAAAAGCAAAGAGTGTTCCAGATTTCTAGTCAAGTAAGTAAAATTTAAGGTTTGTAATTTATTATACAATTTTAATGTCTTTTTATTTAATTATTATTTATTATATACAAAATTTATATAATTAATTTAATAGTATTTAATAGTGACTTTTTAAATGTTTACTATCAATCAATAAAGAAATACATATAAATATATATATTATCTTCCGTTGTCCCTACCAATTGGGGCTACTGCAGTGATATTTTATCTTCCTTCCCAAACTTGGGGTTGATTAAATATTCAGATATACGTTAAATAATTTTACTTAAGAATTAATTATTATCTACCTTCTTTCCCAGACTTGGGGTTTATAACACATTATCCTCCTATCCCTCATTGGGGTAATTAAACATAGATAAAGTGCTAGCACCAAAAAAAAAGGAAATTTAACAAGATTACTTTAAACCTAACTATTTTTAACCCTATATAAATATAACAAAAAAATAAAGTAATATTTTAATGTTCGTTAGAGTAAAGTTAGACTTTCGTAGTGTAGTGCACAATAATAGTTTCATACAAATTGTCTTTATTTCCGCACTATTCACTATACAGGTTAAGTAGATAAGTTTAACGACAATTTTGGTACTTGGTATAGTTCAAGAACAACAAGTACTTATATTTCATTTTTTTATTCAATTTTAAGATTTATATCATCTTCCTTTGTCACTTTTTAAAGTTTGCAAATAGTAATTGTCCTATTCACTATCAGTGACATAATCCGATCACTTATAACAAAAAAAATGTTAAATATCATAAACACTCGTAAGTGAAAAAAAAATATAAGTAGGCAGTAATAAGGTATTTTATTTTACAAGAAGTGTGATAAGTTTGTCGAAAGTGAGTAATATAAGACCAGCGAAAAACTGGAATAAATTAAGGTTTGAAGGCCTAGGAAAAGTCTGAATGGTTATCCAGTAAGTGTAACTTCCTAGACGGAATTAGTTGCCTTGGGCTCTTTGGGGTTCTTAAGAAGAAGCCAAATGGATCCCTAAAGAAGAATCTGTATGTGGATTCCCAACAAAGAATCTGTATGGATCCCCAAAGAAGAATCTGTATGGGTCCCCAAAACGAAGAATCAGTGTATGGATCCCCAAAGAAGAACCTAAAAAGTGTGACTATTATTAATTACTATCGTTATTGCATATAAAGGTTTAAGTAATAATGATGTACAATTAAAAGTTTAAAAGTGTATAATGATAATGTGGGTACCTCAAGAATCAGCTTTGTAGGTTTAAGCAGGTGAACATAGGATCAAGCAAGACGAAAAGTGACGACTGAATTTCCTGAGGTTCTTCAAAAAGGCAAAAAGGTAATCTATAAAATTATAAAAGTGATACTCACAAAAGTTTGGCATCACAAATTATATAATCATCAAAAGTTTGTTTATACCATTCATTCCGTGTGAAAATATTTTTACCAAAAATCCTATGATAGGTAAGCATTTGCATTTAGTTCATAAAACAAGTTGCTGTAAAACAAGGTGCTGTAAAAGAAAGAAACAAAAATACTTGAATATAGCCATGCAATGTAATTCTCTACAATATATTAATATATATATATATATATACAATATATATATATAAAATATATATATATATATATATATATATATATATATATATATATATATATATATATATATATATAATATATATATATATAGTTCTTGGTGATATTGGCAAATACCGCTAAGTATGTAAAGATGTATTAGTAACATTAATATTGAGTAAAACAGAATTGGTTATCTTTAAATCTCGCGAAAATATTTTAAATCTCGCAAGCACTTATGGATCGCGAAAAAGGAAAAGATTTAATACACGAAGAAAGACCATATATTAAGGTTATTTTGAGCTTAGCGCATATTAATTTATATAAATCATTTATTTAATACATTTTTTTAGATTTCTTTTATATTTATTGTTCGATATTTAAATAATAATAATAATGAATAATAATAATAATAATGAAATAATAATAATAATAATTATAATACCAATAATAAAGAAAAAGAATACATTGTTGGAATTCTGGTAAAATTTAGTCTGAAAATATTTAAAAAACCAAATAAAAAAAAAAAAATAAAAAACCAAAATTGTTATTTTATTTTGGGGGGGAGCTCGAGCCGGCGGGTGACATATATAATGTAATTATTATTTGTTAAGTATTACACGGCATTAGGGCGCGACCGACGAGGAACACAGGGCGACGTTTTCCATACCCATAGGGAGGGGCGAGAACCCCCGCAAACACCGCAACATACCAAAGCGGGTCCGGAAGACCCTGCCCGGAGGGGGAATTAGTTCCTACCCGTATTCCCCGAAGGCTAGAGACCCGACTCTGCCATCTGTGCTGTATACCCCCCATGGGTATTTCTTAGTTAAAAAACAAAAAAAACAACATTAATAGAAAATTTATGTTAACGAGTAACGTATAAAAGATCCTAAATAGGCTTTCTCATATTACTAAAATTATAAACAATAATTCTTTTTATTTTTTAATTTTTTTACATTTTCAAATCTACAATTTACTAGGATTCTATAGTGTATTCCATACCCTTGAGCAATTTTTTTTTTCTTATTTTTTATTTCTTTTTTTTTTTTTTCTTAAACGCACTAATTTACCAGCATTCCAAGCAATGTAATCTCCTTTTCCAGGATACTTTGTTTTTTTTAACAGGATTGTGCTCTATCTAAAAAAAAATAAATCTTTGTGGACAAAGATAAAGAAACTCGTACACAAAACATTGAACGACATATCAACAATAGCGTAATTTATTTTCATATATAATTTCAATTTGAAACATATTTACAAAAGAGCACGATATTACGAACTATATGAAAATACTTCATTAGAATTAAAGTCTTTAATTAAATGTTTCAATATCCATGTCAAAAGAAATGCGTTCGCAAGTTAATATTCACGGAGAAAAAAGCTAAATATAAAAAATAACAATGAAATTGAATTTTAAATAGAAAAAAACATATTGAAGCATTTCTTGCCTGCAATAATAGAATACCAAACCAAGCTTACATACTACTCTTTTTTATTGTGGTGGCGAAATCATAAAGTAAAATAAATATATATAGATATAATATAATACTATATAAATATATAATATATATATACATATATATATATATATATCATATATATATATATATATATATATATATATACAAACTTTAATGAAACTAAATAATAACAATTATATTTACTAAGCTTATATTTATTAAGTAATCAATAGGATTATCACTAATTTACAAAAAAATAATCAAAAAAAATAATTGTCAAAAAAAAATCAAACCACCTCTCAAAACAAGACATAATATCAAAAAACTACCCATACCCTCCTTCTAGAGACATTAAAGCTACCCGATGTCGAGTCATGAAACATAAGTTTCAATTTAAAGTTTCCAAACATAGAGTGAGTCATATATATCATATATCTAGTTCTCATACCCAACTATCAATTTCTATAATATTTTTTGCATAATCATTACTGAGTAATTCAAATCAGATCACTGAATTTTTAAGACAAGACATCGGAAAAATTGGGAAAGGTATCTCTCTCT
>JABUQX010066532.1:0-28646 GCA_015478945.1 Trachelipus rathkii | reverse complement strand
AGCGATTTTCTATACCTCTTATGATTTGTTCGTTCTACAAATTTCGTTCCAGAATTTAAGATGTGTTATAATTGAGTAAGTAATATTTTTAGATTTATGCCTCTCCTAAGTAAACAATAAAAATGATATATGCTAAAACGAACAGAGTAGAACTATACCTAACCTGATATAATTGTTCATCGTCGTAGTCTTTGTGCATTTCAGCAAGACGTTCTGCAAAATCATTGTGCATTCTGACTGCTAGAGTATGCACAGAAATTAGAGATGGTTGCTGAGATGCACGAGCGTCTCCTGATGGACAAGAAAAAAAAAACCTTAATTAGTCCAATTTTCCATAAAGTTAACATAATGAGAGTTTTCTTTTAAACTAACTTCGATACACAGGAACCCAATAGGGTAACTGTATCAAGGTGGATACTTTTTATCAATACTCTATATAACAGTTAATCATCAAAAGATGATAAAGGTAGTTTAAATTTAAATAAGTAATAATAATAAAGAAAAGACCTTTAACTGTCCTGATTCTGCACATATTTAGGTTTACTTGAACCTAAAAATATGTACGAGGGGAAAAGGTCAAATTAAAGAAAAAAAAAACATTATTAAATAAGAAATTTTCTCAATTTGAAAGATATAATAGAATCTTTTAACCAAGACACCAGAAAATCAAAATTGTAACTTTTTAATAACTTTCGAGCAAATGAATACAATTCATTAAAAATCAAAACACTATATCTATTTAGATATTATTTTAATTATAACGAAATATGTTCTAATAACGATCAAATGCTAATATTCATTAAATAATACAAAACAAAATTATTATAAAACATAGAGTATCACTGAATGTCTGACATCTATTACGGTTGTACTTAACCTCTTAATATTAGAGGCATGCAAAATTAATTATACCAAAATCAAAAATAGTATTCCTCTTTGTGGAAAACGATACTTTCATCCTGGTTTTAAACCTTGTCCGGTTTGACCTTATTTTCCCACGTCACAAATCGTTCGTCTGATAGTTCTAATTTCTTAAAAATCGATTAATCCATATATTGAGAAAAGATCATTCAAACTGAATATAGAAGAGTAAACTAAAGAACAAAATAACACCCTTTAAGAGGTTTACTGAACCTAAATTAAATCATAAGACATTAAAAAGAAAGAAAGTTAAAAAATAAGAGTTTACTATTTCGAAGAATATTCTAATACAATAATATACACGAGACAAAATTTTATCACTTCTTGTAAACAGAGGTTTCTCCCAACGTACAATCTCACGTTGGCAGTGGTCACTAACTAGGAACTGTTTATAGGAGAAAAAAATAGTATCACTATGTATAAGTAGAATTCCACTTGTGTCCCCTGATGTCTTGCCATTTATTAACGTTTACTGACCTTAAATATACTGTGTCTGTACACTCAAAAAAGTCCGATATATGAAAAACAAGAGGTACTAAACATTTTATGTTTGAGCAATATGATCTATTAAGCAAGCCCCAAATTGTAAGTTTGTGTAATAAAACCTTTTTCAAATTTAAGAGCCAAATTGGAAGAAATGGATATTTATTTTTAAAATTCGTATTCCTATATCTAGAAATTCCCACATTTCCTGATGTTTGCCATTTTAAGTTTACTGACCTAAATTAAGGTCGTTAAAACGTTAAAAATGAATAATGGTGTTACTTTTGTGTACAATATGACTTATAGGAGGCCCACAATTGCTAAGCATTGATACTTTTTTCTCCACACGTCACAGTGGAATGTGTAACTGGAAGATTTTTTTTTAAGAAATACGGTTCCAGTGGGATATTTAGAAATATTTCACACCTGTCCAATGAAGGAGCTGTATGCCCCATTTTAAGTTTACCTGACCCTAAATAGGTCATTTAAAAGGTTAAAAACAAAGAAGAGTTTACTTTTGACTATTTTTATAAGCTAGGGATCCACATTGTATTTCCTGTAACTTTCTTTCTCAACGTTCATAGTGGGAATGTTATTTGTATATGAATGTTATTCCTTAAAAATCTGTCTATCTATATGCGAGAGTTTCAACTGACCTGATATCTAGCCATTTTCACGATTTATTACTGACCTAATCGTTCAATGTAGCGTAAATTAAAAAGTTAAAAAAAATAAAAGTATAAGGTTTCTCAGCTATTGACATTATGAATTCGCTCATAAGGAGCCCGTAAATTAGTAAGCGTACGTTGCTACATTCTATTTTTTCCCAGACGTGTCAGAGCGAGTGAAGGAATAAAACAGTGGAGATTTTTTTCTCAAAAACAGATAGCAATTCAGTAGTCCACTAAATAATTATATTGGAATTATCAGCCTGTTCTACCCTTCGTATGCCCCATGTTTAAGTTTCTTGTTACTTGGACCTACAATTATGTAGGCGCTGCATTTAAAAGGTAAGAGAAATAACGAGTATACTATTTGAGAATTTGATTATAGGAGCCAAATTGAAAGTCTTGTAACTTTTTTCCCCACCGTCAACAGTGGTATTTAACTGGACTGAATTTTTTTTAAAAATCTTATCCCTATTAGAGATCCACCTGTCCTACATGTTCTGCCACTTTGCTATAAGTTTACTTGACCCTAAATCTAGGTCAAAACGTAAAAAATCAAGAGTCACGTATTTTCGACAAATTTTAATTATAGGATCGAAAATTGTACATTACTCAATGTAACTTTTTCCCACGTCACAGTGGAATGTATAAAGATGAGAATTTTTTAAAAAATCATATCCTGGTATATTCGCAGATTTGCACCTGTCCTGATGTCCTGCCATTTTATTTTACGACATAAGATTATGGTCACTTAAAAAGGTTCAAAACAAAATAGGAGAGTTACTCTTTGACAAATTATATCATATAGAGAGCCAAATTGTAAGTCGTGTAACTTTTTTCCCACGTCACAGTGGAACTAACTTGCGAGATTTTTTTTTAAAACAATCGTATAGATATAGAGACTCAACTGTCCCTGATGCTGCCAGTTTAGGTTTACTGACCTAATTAGTCCATTAAAAGTAAAAAATAAAGTTTAACACTATTTTGAGAATTTGATTTAGTAGGAGCCAAATTAACGTCTTGTAAACTTTTTCCCACGTCACAAGTGGAATTATCTAAACTGGAGATTTATATTTTAAAATCTATATCCCTATGTTGAGATTCCAACCTTCCTTAACTGTCTGCCATATCTTAACGTCTTACTGATCCCTAAAATTAGGTCATCTAAAAGGTTAAGAAAAAATAAGGTTCCACTTTTTGACGAGTGTTAATGATTCATAGAGAGCATCATCATAAGTCTTGTAACTTTTTTCCCACGTCACAGTGGAATGTAACTGGAGATTTTTTTAAAAAATCGTATCCTATATTAGAGATTCCACCTGTCCTGATATATGCTATTTTAAGTTTACTGACCTAAATTAGGTCATTAAAAGGTTAAAAAAGAAAGAGTTTACTTTCTTGACCCCCCCAAAATTTTATATATAGCAGCCCAAATTGTAAAATATTTGAAACTTTCTTTCCCAGATCACAGTAGATATTGTTAACTGGAGACTTTTTTATAAAAATGCCGTATCCATATATAAAAGAGATTCCACCTGTCCTTTGATGTCTGCCATTTTTAAGTTTACTCGACCATAAATTAGGTCGCTAAACGTTAAACAATAAGGATTAGTTTTTTTGACAATTTGAGTATATAGGATCCGAAAATTTGTAAGTCTTGTAACTTTTTTCCCACGTTACAGTGGAATGTAACTGGAGATTTTTTAAAAAAATCGTATCATATATTAGAGATTCCACCTGTCCTGATGTCTGCCATTTTAGGTTTACTGACCTAAATTAGGTCGTTAAAACGTTAAAAAATAAGGGTTTACTTTTTGACAAACATTGATTAATAGGAGTTTCTAAAATTTTAAGTCTTGTCAACTATTTCTTCCCACGTCACAGTCGAGATGTAACTTGTGTATTTTTTTTCAAAAAATCGTATCCTATATTAGAGATTTCAACCCATCTTAAAATACTATTTTCAATAGTTTAATGACCTAATTTAGGTATTTTAAAAACGTTAATAAAAATGAAGCTAGTTTCTTAATTATGACATTTATGATATATTAGGAGCCAAATTGTAAGTCTTGTAACTTTTTTCCCACGTCACAGTGGAATATACCTGGAGATTTTTTTTAAAAATCGTATCCTATATTAGAGATTTCACCTGTCCTGATGTATGCCATTTTAAGTTTAATGACCTAAATTAGGTCGTTAAAACGTTAAAAAATATGAGTTAAGTTTTTGACAATTTTATTATAGGATCGAAATTGTCAAGTCTTTGTTATCTATTTTTCCACGTCACAATTTGAGAATGTAACTGGAATTGTTTTTATAAAAAATCAATATAGTGGTTATGTTTCAATGTTCTGAAAAAGAACCATTTAGTTGTACTGACCTAAATTAGCGTCGTTAAAAACGTTAAAAAAATAAGGGTTTTATCTTTTTTGACAAAAATGATATATATGGATCTTAATTGTAAAGTCTTGTAACTATTTTTCCCACGTCACACAGTGGAATGCTAACTTAGATTTATTGTTTAAAATCAATATTGTATTAAAAGATTTCCACCTGTCATTATATGTCTGTCTTGATTTTAGAGATTTACTGACTCGCTAAATATTAGCTTCATATAAAAGGAGTAAGAAAAAATATCAAGTTTTTGTATACTCTTCTTGAAACTATTACATTTTGGGATATACGAGCCATAATTGTAAGTTTGTATAACCTATCTTTAGATTTACCATCGTCACATTGGGAAAATACTATTATTGGATATTGTGCATTCGATTGTAATTATTAAAACATGAACATAGGAAGACGCTGTCACAAACTAAACTAGACTATTTGCCACATTTTTAAGTTACGCACCTAAATAGAGTCATTTTTAAAGGTTTAAAAAATAAGTGTTTAACTTTTGACAATTTGATTATAGGAGCAAAAGTTGTAAGTCTTGTAATAGTACTTTTTTCCACGTCACAGGTGGAATTAACTGCGAGATATTCTTTGCCATTAGTTACCTAAAACTGTGTAGAATCTCCGTACCTGTTCAGATGGTCTTGCAACGATTTTACCAAGTTTTCTGACGCTCGTGAATAATTGTAGAGTCCCATTAAAGGTATAAGAAAAATCAAAAGCTACCTTTTTTGATTCTTAATATTTTAGATTACAGGTGCGCAATTGCGCGCCTTGCAAGTATTTGCCGACGTAACTGAGAATGCAAACTGGAGATTGCAATACAACAGATCGTTATTCTATACAGAGAAGTCCTAACCTTTCCTGATGTCGTGCCATTTAGAAGCTTTACTTGGACCTAAATCATAGGTGCGGTTAAACGTTGATGATGATAAAGGGTTCCACTATATTGAGAATAATAACAGTCCCTAAATTTGTAATAATTTTAGAAGGATATTCTCAAAAACACATTCAGAAAAAAAATTTTATTTTTAATTTATCCTTAATTATATATAATAATATAGAATTATATATATATAATATATATATATATACTATATATATATTTGAATATATATAGTATAATATATATATATTATATTATATATATATATCCTATATATATATATATAAGTTATATAATAGAAGTATTATTTTAGCGTATTATATTATAGTAATATAGGACCTATAAATATATATATAATTATATTATTAAATATATTTATAATAAATTATATATATAATATATATATAATTTATAGTATATTATATATAGATATAAGTATATATTAGTATACGTATGATATTATATATATAACGGTACTAATAGTGATATATAAATAAATATTATTATTATATATATATTTATAACTATTTATCTATATAATATAAATAAAAATATGTATATTATTCCTATAAATATATTTATATATATATATATACTATATTTTCTTAGAGTCATATAGTTACTTCACATTTTTATTCTATAGGTGGATGTTGAGGCTATTTATATTATCATATATAGATATATTATATATTACACCACTAGTATGTTAACTATTATTGCATATAAATCACTATAATGAATTTGTACGAATAATTGTTTATAAACGATAAATTCCTCCAAAAACAATATCGTCTGTGCAAAACTGACAAACTTTTAGGCCGCCAAAAAAAATATTTTTAATCTGAAATGACTTATTATATTATTTATATATATATAGTGAATATAAAGAACCTAAAACCTCCAGCCTTTCCTACTAATATCAATAATATAGAGTTATAATATATTATATACTAATATATATAATATGCTATATATATATACATTATTATATTATACTTAGTATATATATATATATAATAAGTGATTATATATAATTATATATATATATTTATATATCATATATATATGTTATGAATATGTTTGTACGATTTTTAAACCGGTTTCCATGATTATATTTCTATTTTTAATTAGCTGTTTCATTATTTGCTGTAATGTATTCTAATTTATGTTTATACTTTATTTCACTTTGTATCTCCTTTAACTATTTATTTATTTATGGTGATGTATGATTTAGCTTATCTTTATAGAATTTATTTATAATTATTGTTATAATTTTACTTAAATTATTTATTATTATTATATATTACTAATTATCTGTATTATTATTAGTCCAATTTATTAGTACTTATTCGACTATGTTCATTTATTAGTCTACTTACATATTATAATTTATTATTATTCTCTATATATATTATGAATTATTATTTATAAACTTTTAACTTTTATTTATATGATTTCATGTATTATTATTATTATATTATTATATTATTATTATTATTAGCTATTATGTATTATTATTATTTAATTATATTTAGTATTTAATTTTAGTTTAATTTATTTATTTATTATACTTTATTTACTATAAAGGTTATTTATTAGCTTTAATTTTGTTTATTCCATCGAAATATTATTATTTATCTAATGTTAGTTAATTAGTTATTAATTTATTTTTAATTTTTAAAATTTAATTCTTAATTTATTAATTAATTTTTATTATTACTATTATTTTTTTAGTATATTCTGTATGGATTTTTATTATATTTTATATATATTATTATTATTATTAAGTTATTATTATTTAATTATATATTATTGATTATGTATAATTATATGATATGATATTATATTTATTTAATTATATTATTATATTATTTTATTATTTATTTTTTATTTATTTAGATTTTAATTTTAAATTTCATATATTATTATATATATTTTAAGTTTATTTATATTATAATATTTAATTTATTTATGCTTTATTTGTCCTTTATATTATTTATATTTTTATTTTTTATCTCCTTTAATGTAATTTATTAATTTATTTACGTATCATTTAGTTAAATTAATTTATTTATATTTTATTATATTTATCCTCATTATATTTAAATATTTATTAATATTATTTTGTGCATTTAATGTATATAATATTTAGTATTATGATTATATTATTATATTAGTATTAGTTAATTATTATTATTATTTATTGTATTTATTTATTTATTTATTTATTTATTAATTATTGTATTTAATCAATATATTTAATGTTTTATGTACTTTATTTGGCCTTTATTTTATATTTCTGCCTTTTGAAAAGTTGTCTTTGATAAAAATATGCTCCGTGGCCGTATATTTACCTGAGCTGTGGTTGACAGTAACGAAAATTTTCTATCGCGAATTGTGTTCTAAGCGAATGTGTTTGACATTATCGTTCTAAAATTATACACATGTGGCACACCCCTCTAACCCGCGATTACTAAAAATTACATAATTTTTCCTTAGATTGCTGGGACTCTTTTACTATAGGCAATCCTGGCGCTTAAGACGCACCTCTTTTTACAAAAATTCATATAAAAGGCGTTCCATAACAGTAACGACTAAGAGACGGCTTTAAGCTCTACTATATAAAAATTCACCAATGGCTCTTATAAACTCACCAGTGAATCTCTATCATTAAGATATTAATAATACAATGACACGATTAACTATGGGCAGGTAGTATCACTATGTGTTTGATTTTAGGAATGTATAAATGAAATTATTACCTTTGTATACATACCAGCTCGCGGTATTATGTACATTACGTCCGGTATCAGTAGATAGACAGCAAATATTGTTGCATATCGTGTGAACCGATTACGCCAGCCAGGTAGACATCTACACAAAATAGCGAAAGAAGAATAAAAGAGAAGATTTATTTTTGTCGGTCTCTTTAGAGATGAGAAAATGTTTTATACAGTAACAACAAACAATAATAGCAGCCGATTCAATGTCTTTCCTTTTGATGATGGTCCTTTGAGCCTCCCTTTCTCTCAAATCCCACCACTAAAAGATATAGGATTCAATAATGGAACAGTCGTAGGAAATGGGAATAATCCAAGTGTTCTGGCATCTTCTTTTGGAAGAAACGGAGGAGCATCAAATCCTTCTAATACTCAGTATGCAACATCTCCAAAGAATAAAGACAAGTAAGAAGTAATTTATATTGTGTTTTTAAGTTTTAATTTATAGATCAAATATATCCCATAGTTACTAAAAATGATTTTTGTTTTCAGAAAAGAAGAAAGAAGTAGAAATACTCCTCAAGTTTTACCGAATTCTAGTACAAATCCGAAAAATCAAAATTTGTTAATAAAAGGACAATGCCAGTTTCATATTTATAACTTTTCTCCCAACGAATCGTCGACTCCTTTAGGAGGCACAATAAAGGAAAGCACAAATGGAAATAATGGAGCTCATTCACATGCGGATAATTCCCAGTTTAATGACCAAATAAGTCCCTTTAGCCGCCATCATCATCCATTTGATTTTACTCGCCATCCATATGCAATAAGTTTGGATAAAACGAAAGAGCTCACAGGCAGAGATCCTCTGAGAGAAATTAAAGATAACTCTAAAGAATCAAAAAAAACTTTATTTAATTCCAACGAAGGCAGAGATTTGAGTCGAAAATCGAAAATAGAAGCGTCTTGTCGTCAAAAACCCAAGCAAATAAATGACGACTTATATTTGCCCCACTTACTTACAGGTTGGATACCGTATATAGTAATTGGTTTTATTAATTATTTACTGGTATTAGAAATATTGAGTAAACATAATAGGCTTTTAAATCTTCATACTAGATATTCACTTAGTCCTTCAATTTAGTTCCAGAGCTTAAAACAAGAAGTATATCTAATTTATATGCATAGAAGCTTTTTTGTTTTTAAACGTTATTAAATCAAATGCAATATTGTAGTATCTTTCCAGATAAAAATAAATCATGAAAAATATAATTTTAGCCATAATTCCAATTCTAGTTTTAAAAACTTTCTCATTTAATATATAGAAAGCTTAGTTTGCATATGAAAGAAATCGAGCTCGTCCCCTAAATGGCTTTTCATTTGGAGTAACTGTAAGTATGTATTTTTTTTAGTATCTGGAAAGACAAGCAGCCCAAAAAAATCTGCAGGAAGAGAACGCACTTATACTGAAGGTGTGCCTGAAGTAAGTCGAACCAAAATTAAAAAGAGTGATTTCGCAATGCCATTTCTTGGAGGCTTGGAAAGAAGTTCAGCATCTTCAGTAAGTTATTTTTAAATTATAAAATTAAATTTAAATAAAATGACCCCATATACAAATATAAGGAAAATACTTATTATAACACAGTTAATACTTTAAACTGGTAGGAAATATCTGAGCAAATAAAAGATGATTAAATAATAAGAAAGTAATTGATTATTGTAAAATTATTAAACAGAAAAATGCTTTTAAAATGAAAAGTAAATAAATAAACACATCAATAAACAAAACTTAATTTTACCCTTTGTTCTATTTCTAATGATTATTTACTAAGATAAAAACGGGCTGTTAGAGTATCATACATGACTCTTTCAGCAGCCAAAATCGGCAGCAGGAAGTTGCACATGCAACATTTTGCAACATCCGGTTTCTGACGTTTGATGCGTCAATGTAAGGATTTCCAAGGTCGGGGAGACCGTTTTTGAGATCTGGAAGACCGCTTTCGGAAGTTTTGAACCTGAACTCAGGGGCCTTGCCATCCAAAAGGGGGAATTTTGGGTTCTTGAAAGTTTCAAATGATCGGTAGATCATTTATGATGGCTACATTCGATTTATTGTGGTCTTTTACCTCAGATCAATGTTTAAATCATCATTTTATGTACTCTGGTATCTTAATGTAATGAAAAACCAATGTAGTAAGGATAAAAAAGAATGAGGATGAAAGGATGCAGCCGATGAATTATTTATTATTAGCTGAATTTCCCATCAAAATTTCATTTTATGGGTAAAACTCCATTTTTGGGGATCGGCCACCACCTCACCTGAGGCCTTACCATTTCAGATTCCTCCTGGAATCATCCTTCCTCATCCTTCGTCATCTTTCTTGCAGCTCCCTTTGTTAAGCATTCCGTGCGTCTGTCCTTTTTTCCTCTTTTTTTCTATTGAGACCCACCTCAAGGGTGCTCGGACACCCGTATGACTTTAAAACCTTCAAAATCAGGTTCTGCGGGTTCGTAAACATATAAAATGACACCTCTCATATCATATTATATGTTTATATCCAGATCCGACTCCGCCTCCGGCTCCGGCTCCGGCTTCGGCTTAGGAGTCCACTCATGCTCCTGCTCTTTCCCAGACTCCTATTGCCAGGATATTTTTAGCACTTTTCCCGTTTAACTATAGACAAAAACTTACTTTAGGGACCCATCAAACTCCTCCCGGGGATGCATGGGATTTGAAACCTCGGTCCGACGAGGTAACGTCAACATAGGTGGGGATACCAATTTTGGGGGGATACGATGTCTCTAAACCCCTAAATGGGGAGCCAAATAAATCCTGTGACGTCATCAAAATACTGCCCCCCCATTGGTTGACGGTATCCTTTCATTCTCATTCTTTTAGCCCTACTGCTATGTTTTTCGTTAAATTGAGATATCCAGAGCACATAGAATAATGATTCAAACATCGATCTGTTGGGAAAAGACTACGATAAATCGAATTGAACCATCATAAATGATCTACCGATCATTTGAAACCTTCAAGAACCCAAAATCCACCCTTTTGGGAAGCTTAGTCCCTGAGCTTAAATTCAAATTTCCGAAATCGGCCTCCAGACCTCAAAAACGGTCTCCCCGACCAAGGAAACCCCTCCCTTGACGCATCAAGCGTCAAAAACCGGATGTTGTAAAATGTTTCAAAATGTTGAGTGCACAACCTCCGGCTGCCTAAAGGGCCCCTGTATATTACTTGGAAGTAGGGATATCTTGATACAAGGTCCCAGAAATAAGTATAAATATAATCGATTTTGGGAGTTGAAGCTCTTACCTTGATTAAACTCAGCGAGGAACTGGTTTTATTGAAAAGAGTGAAAACTAGTTGATGCTTAAAATTCACTAACTAATAATGATCCTGAGTTTACTAATGGGTATAATAAAAGGAATATATCTTTCCTATATCCATCTTTTTTCTATTTGTCATGGTTATTCTCAGAAAACAAAGTTATCCATTAACCATATTTCTCTTCGCCAGTTCTTGTCATTTATTTTGCTCTAAAATGCTTTTCATTTGGCAAATTGTTGTCCATTCTTGAGCCAAAAATGTGATTTTAAAAACCTCTCATATCTACATAACTAATTCATCTTTTATTAAAAAGTGTTTTGCGATCTTATGGAAGTGTTATGATTAATCAAAATTATTAATTCGGAGCGATTTTAATCTTTCTTAAATATCATCATAAATAGCTGCAATTCATTCAGCTTTAAAAGTTATTAATGCATTCAGAAAACTGTTTAGCATTGTATTTCTTTTGCATGAGCCGAAAGATTTTTATTTTCTTCAGATTCCTGACATTTCAATTAAAATTTTAAATGCTGGATTTTTGTCAAAGGTGCTAATATTTATATTTTTGAATGATAACATGAAGGCTTCAGTCTAGTCTTATTTTTAAAATCTAATTGGCAATCATTACTCCTGAACTTCTGTTGGACACTTTCATGATTTAACATTACAGGTGAAAATCCGTTCAGTCTCATTTGCTTTGCATTAACAATCTTCACCCATAACCATATTCTATAATCATGCTAATATTCTGTTGAAAAAAACATCGTTGAAAGAATACTTTTAACCAAATTTCAGGTAACAAGTAAATGCTTTTATTTATAACGTAAGACATTTGTCCTTCGAACAAAAAATTTGTCACAATTAGTCATGAGAAACAAAAGAAAATATTCCTTATTGCAACTACTCTAACTTTAACTGAGACCATGGGTGCCCACACAAAATTTTTCAGAAGGTGTGGCAAGCCCCATAGCTCCCAACAATAAGAAAACTAAAAATGTTGTGTCGAATCTTTATTATTAAAATAAATGTAATATTGATGTATAAATGGTATGCAAGGAAGGCAGGCAGTGCCGCATATTAAACATTAGGAAAAAAAAGCACGTTTGCTATAAATAAACAGGTTTAGTAATCTTAATTTGTTATATTAACTCTAAACTCTAAGTCTCTAACTTCTAACTCTAACCAACCCTTTTCACCAATAACTGTAATCAGAGGAATGTTATCCTTAATTTAAAGTATAAACAAACTCGTCTCCTTTTGAAATAATTCCATACGATTTTATTAGACTGTTTTTTTAATCACAAAAACGAAAAATTTAAATCGAGATTCTTGTTGAAAGATCTAATATGAGATGAATTTAAAATTTCCAAAGTTCAACTCAAGGATTTCAAATAGTTTTCTTTTATTAACGATTTCAAATTATTTAAATTGTTCATAAATGATATAACATTAAATGTATGTGAACCAAGATAAATAAAGTGTTAGAATTATAAAGTTAAATTATTTTGAAAGAATACAAAAAAAAAATTATTAAAATCTCGTCATTCTCAGTATATATTCATATATATATATAGTAGTACTATAGAGAGTATATATATATATTATATATACTATGTATATATATATATATTATATATTATATATTAAGTGCTATAAATATACTGTATATACCTATATATATACATATATATATTAAGATTAAAGATATATATATAATATAGATAGTATATATATATAATATATATATATATATGCCTTATATATATATAGTTTATATTGTATCTTATTTAGAAATTTATATAGTATGCAATAATTATATTGAGCCAATGTACAGGACCCACCACGGCTCGGCAAAGAAACGGCCAACACTGGTTATATATTGACATAATTAATATCTTATTACGGTGTCAAAGTTGTATTAGGATAAGGTATATGTATATATAATAAATATGATTATTATTATATATATATATATATATAATGTACTAGCTATAATAGTAAACCCAATTATACTATCCATAAAGACCCTCATTATAAATATATTGAGTGTTGACACTATCAATATATTATTAATATATAAAATGCTATATATCTCGGTATATATTGTCGCCAGATCACAACATTGCCACAAAATTCCAAAAGTCTAATATATCAGACTATATAGAGTGAGTTAATACTAGTTATATTAGCCTTATATTATAATATATACTTACTGGACAGCCAAGTTATTTCCTCATAGGTGAGGAAAAGTTTTATTATATATATATTATATATTATATCTTGCACCTCACTTGCCTTGCCCTACTGAAGAGGGGAAGCTCTTTGCTAAATTGCTTCCTATGACTCATATGAGGAATCGATCTCTCTACTTTCATCAGAGCATAGTGTATCATCTAGGGTTGATTGCAACGCACTGCACCGGTGCGATAAGGCGCAGTGCAGTTACACAATTCTATCGTCCCGGTGAAATGCGGTTTAAAAATATAGAGATGCGGTGGCCGTTGGTGTGTCATTTCGGTGTATTGCGATTGCGTGTCGATATTCCGGTGAGCATCCAACCCTAGAGAATTGGAATCAATTTTTCACGTGTGTGGATTAATAAGCGAACACGTGATGTTATATTCTGAATCATAAATTTAATAATACTGTACGTTTTCATGCGTGCGACTTAACAAGCGCATTTGTATTTGGTCGTTTAGTATGAGTCAAATACAAGAGGGTTGCGATGGAAATGATGAGAAACAAATTATCGATATATATATATATTATAGTAATACCCCCTACTACGTGGATAATAATATATTATATATATATATATATATATATATAGGAGTATTATTAAATATATATTGAATGTTATAAGCCGGCTGGGGATATAGTATATATATATAAGTATTATAATATAAATAATAATAATAATAATAATAATAATAATAATAATAATAATAATAATAATAATAATAATAATAATAATAATAATAATAATAATAATAATAATAATAATAATAATAATAATAATAATAATATATGATATATTTTTATATCATAATTTATATATTATAAAACTTTTGTGCCGATTCCAATTCCAATCGATTCCAACAATTTAAGATCATGTGACATTAAATCCGATTCCGGCTCCGTCGTTCCGGCTCCGGCTCCGGCTCCGGCACCTTCTCCAGTCGACCAAAATTTATTGATCTGAGACTATCCGAGTTCCAATTCTGAGATTCAAATTCAATAGCCTTGATTAAATCTATACAATTTATATATTAAGCGCTATAAAAACTTCTTGTTTAAAAATAAATCTTATCTTCAAATATCAATTTAAAAACTTTTCTCCCAAAAAACTGACCCAATTTTTTCACTCAAAAATATAAATAGATTGATTGAGGAGCAACTTCGAAATACAGTTCTTGCGGAAAAAATAAGAAAATTATATAACAATTGAGATGATTAAAGTTAGATATTATATAACTACACCACTCACAAACACACACCACAACCTATAAATATATTATATATATATATATATAATGTTATAAAAATATTTATATAGTAACTTAAGTATATGAATTATATTAACAATTATATTATATATATTATGTAGAATGCATATATATATATATATAATAATATATATATATAATTATATATATATACGCTTATATATGTATATATAAATATATAATTAACATTTAAATGTATAGTAGTAGTAATTTATATATATTTAAAAATCAAATTTTATATATATATATATATATCTATAGGAAAAATCAGTAATAGAAATTTGTTATTCTTAGAATGGAAATCAGATTTACTACATTTTCTAGAAATAGTTTTTTTTATAGTTTGCGTTTTACGAGAATCTAACTACCACTCAACGGCAAGACCCTTTTCAGAAGATGGGGGGCAGGAAAATAAAATACATAAAAGGCCCACCCAAGGCCCAAGCCTAACGAAAAGTCTCTCAGGTGAAGCGCATACGTTGTGGCATTTTAAAAAGAGTGAAGATTAAAAGCAGTTGGAAAAACAGAAGATGCGCAAGAGTTCCACATAAGTTCATGGCGGCTCTGAAACCGAAAACGATGGAGCGACTTCAAAGTTATAGTAGTATATATATATATGATTTAACTAGTTCTAATTTACTGAAATAGAATTGTGAGAGTCTACCCTATAACCCATCTTCCATATAAAAGTAGTATTATATTATATAGATGAGTAATAAATATAAGTATATTATATATATATAATATATATATACGATAAATATATAGAGGTATATATATATATATATATATTATATATATATATATATGGATGATATATAGTATATCATAGGAGAGCGACTCGCCACTCGTGGACTTCTGCCTTAGCACCATTTTATTTATAGAACGTATCAGAAGCATTATTTCTTTGCGATAAATTTTGCATGATTTATTTGATAAAATTCTCTGATATGACGTAATAAAATAGGTCATGCTAGAAAGAATTTTACATTACATTATTGATTAAATGAAAGATTATGTAAAATTTAAACAAAAGTTAAGCAATCATCGCCATCGACTAACCCATTTTTAATCCAATTATAAATGTTGGTGCTAACGGCTCTGTACCTCTCGCAAAAAATGCGCTAAAGAGAGCAAATTTCAGAACGGGGCAACCTAGTGAATTAACAATACATATATCAGTGAATATTTAATATTTTTATACAATAATTTATACATTAATTCTGCCTCTAAGAATCTAATAAGACACTCGTTTAATTTAAGAAGAAAAAATTAAATTTTCAGATAAACATTTACTTGTTCTTAATGCACAATTTCGGATAAAAATAATTCTATTTATATTATGTCTTATATATCTGAATTTGAAAGGAAAGGAACTTAAGATGAACGCATTTTAACACCATGCTATAAAGAGATAACTATGTAGGATATGGAGTTAATAAATATTTTAATTAAAGAATTACTGAAAAAAAGATTATTTAAAATTTAATGCCTAAATAAATGAAATTAATGAAACTATAATGTGAATAATAATGTGCTTTTTCTTTTTTTAGCTGAGTTTTGAATCCCGCTAAACTAGCACCTTGCCTCCGTAGAAGTCCTTTAAAGAGGAAACTTTGCCTCCAAGGCCCGTGTCCTGCATTTTCGTAACGAAAATGTTTATGATTTCCTGTTTTATAAAGGTTGTTAAATTTTTTAAGATTTGAATTGTTCTTTCTCAGTTTAATAGTAAGAGTAAGGAAATAGGAAAATATGCTAATCGTGTTCTATTTATATATTCGAAAAATTAAAGGTTTATTTTTGTCCTCCTTCTCCATTCGAAAATTGCTAAGTTTACACAGAAAGGTATTATCTAAAAACTTAGCATCCATTCGGTCTGTTGCACAAAAAATATATTAAATTAGTAAACTCCTCTCTCTCTCTCTCTCTCTCTCTCTCTCTCTCCTCTCTCAATAATATATAATATATATATATATAAAATATAGTATATATATATTATATTATATATATATTATATATATATATATATATATATATATAGTACCTATTTAATATTAAATAATTTTTTATATTTAATTTTTTAAAAAAATTGGAATTTCTGCCAAATTTCGAGAGGAGGCTTTATGAAAAATCCTCAAAATAGACAAAATAAGAATAAAGGTTTCTTTTACGTTGCCATGACAAACCAGTTTGAATAGCAGCTTGTATAAATTATAATATCTCTATGCCTTGTGAAGGTACAAGATTACAGTAATGGCTCAGAAAGTCAATTCGGTAAACTTCTTTAATGAAGTAATTGTAATTCTAATGATCGACGAAAGGAGATGAAATTTAATTCTTTAAATGTAATAATTGAATATATATATCAAATATTGGCTTTTTAGACCTTATTTTAATAGTAAAATAGTAAATTGGAAATTTCTATCGACATTAGTTTGCTTTTATTTTTTTTAGAGAGGCCCGGCCTCCTGTGCTTCGCCGCCGTAAGCCGCGCCTGCCACATAGCAGAAGTATTTGGAAAGAAGGAAGTACCACAACAAACACTTACGACTCTCTGCAAGGTATTTTTTAATGCTTCACGCAATAATTGTTCATTCGAGAGGCAAGCACCTTCGTTTGTGCTACGTGGAAAGCGCGGAACGTATTTTGACCTGAACGTGAAGAAGGAGACTTAGAGCTCTCACCGCTGTAGCATCCTCTGCCTTTAGTACATATAGAAAAGATTCCGTGAGTGTGTACAAAACCAAGCTGTCACGTTGACAGAGATAGTTAGGTCGAAGAGAGTGAAAAGTAGGGAACCAGCTTATAGTCTCTTAGCCTTGGTGGCCCCATCAAATTTCCAAATCACAAAGGGGGGGGCCGGGGCCCCCCCCCCCCCCCCCACAAATGTGAGAACAGAACAGCCTACTGCCAAACATAAGGCGGAATAAGCTCCTGAAAATATATAACTGAGATAGGACTGTGCAGAGCGTAAAACAAATTCCTGCTGGCGAACCTGAACAGAAAACTCCCAGCTTCTTTAGTCACCTTAGCAACCGCTGTGAGATGAGTTGTCAAGACAATTTGTGTCTATGTTCGAGACGCACAAAAGTTTACACAGTAGAGCGTTAGTAGCCTGTTCAAATAGGAGATATAAGGAAAGATTCGCGATAGTTTTTTTGAATATTAGAATAATTTTTCATGCCCACCGGGAGGAATTGTCCATCCAGTCTTAGCAGGAGAATAATAGAAGTCGCGAAAGCTGTTATAAGACTGAGATAGGGCCCACAGAGCGTGGAGATTGCAAAAGAGGGAGCAAGATTTTGAAACATGAATGGAAGAATTGGATATGGTTGAATCATCGACATTAAAGAGATGGAACAGAGTTAGATGTACAGCTGAGAAGGTCGTTAGATTTGAAGTTAAAGAATTAGAAGTGGAGAAATATATTAGCAGAACATTTGTCAGAACACCACAGATGACAGAAGAGGAGGAAGAGTAGTTCGCTTCTATACAACGTGGCTGATACTGGACGAGGCCAGAGAAAAACTGACAAGAGTAAGCAAAGATCCAGAAGAGTGGGAGGAAACCCAAAGGAAGGGAGGCTTATAATATATAATAATATATAAATATATATATATATATATATATATATATATATATATATAATATATACTAGATATATATATATATAGTATATAGATATATATATAAATATATATATATATAGTTATATATAGATTATATATAGATAAAGTATATGATATTTTTCTTTTACTGTTCTTCTTTTTCTTTTACCCTCTCACCAGGGAAGAGTTTTTCATGGCATCTGGCAGCCACGCTACGTTCTTTCTCCCAGACATCCCTCTGCTTGCACTATTCCTCTTCTCTTTACACTCTTCATTTTGTAGGCGTTTGACATCTGTCCAGAGAGTCCATCCCCGACTCGGCCCATTTGCTTCGTCGTCACTTCCCCTTTCTCTTTTCTCTCTCTCTGTCGTGACACTATCTCTCTATCGGGGTGGGCTGGGTGTGATGGCACACACATCTGTTACATATGCTACTACACACACACACACACAACACCATCTAACTTATAACATCATCCTATCTTCATGAATTCATCTTCTTACCACCTATATCTGGTGCGTGCGTGCTACCTTCATGTTCACATACACATCTTTCCAACTTGCTATACCAAACCCTTAAATACCACACTCCTCTCTCGCTTGCGTCATTTCGAGCTGTGCCCTGCGCTGCGTGCGCGAGCGTTTCTGTCCATTTACACATCGCGTACAGCAGGCGTCGAGTCAGTATACTGTAAAAATCACTTTTTTAACCTCTATTCCGATGTTTTTATCTTCATCATGGGGTATATCAAAACTTAAACTAATCCTACTTTTCCAACATCGATAAGCTCTCCTCCACTTCCTCCCCTTCGCTAAAACATCCTCAAGTAATTGCACCCCGGTGTATTTTACGCGCCTACTCCTCCCCGTTCTGATCTCACCACCATCTCATCCCCTCCTCCATTTCCTCGGTATTCTTTTAATGATCTCTGTCTTCGTTACGTTCATCCTCATCCCTGCTTCCTCCAGACTCTCTCTGAGAAATGAGCGTAACACCTCCGCAAACAACTCCACCACCCTCTCGAATCGTCTCCTCTGTCTCGCTCCAACATGCCAGCATCGGTTTCGCGCCATATAGAACCATTATGTCCCCTTCAATTCTCGTCTCGAGTTCTCATCCCGTCATCTTTCCTTTAGTCCACCACGTCTAAATTAGATAAACAGCAGTGAGGAGTATTGAAGTAAACAACTTCGCCCTGGCTCACTCCTGTTTTTCACCTCAAAGCCTGCTAGATCTGTATTCTCGCCAATGCTCCAGATTCTAAACATTGTTACAAAACAATGCAAGTTCTGAACTATACATATAACAATTGTGTACTGAATGTGCCTCCGAGACTTTGTCAACTCACCCCCTCACTGCCATAACTCTCCACTCCTTTCCATAGTCCTACTCCTAGTATAGACTTTTTCTACTTGGCAAGCCGAATCAAATGCGCTTTATTAGTCAAGGTCTTAATGAACAGCTACTAAAGATATAATTCTCTTTCATATTCCAGCATCTTCTCCCAAACCATTCTGAGTGGCCAATAAAGAGGTATCTGTCAGTTCCCTTCTCCTCTTCTATACCTCGATACTGTTATTCTCCGAAGTCTTACGGCTATCTAATACCTTCTTCTCTCATAGTCACTCCTCTATACCAAATGTACTTTCGTATTATAATATTTCGCCCAATGTACCACAGTGAAAATCCTTACTTATAAATTTATATCAGCTTCCTGCATCATTACCTTTACCTTATAACATATGAGTTATATATATTTATGCTTTATGCCCCATAATCCATTCTACATACTCTTTATCCCTCTCTCAACTACTTATTGATTGCACCCAAACTGGCGTGCCAAGTTTACATTTCTTTCCCTTCTCCAACTCCTTCCCTCCCTCTTCCAAGAACCATTTCCAGCTCCACTAGCGCCTCACCGTCACATTACCGCTCTCCTGGGGCTTATATCCCGTTATCTCTGGCCTGTTAATGATCTGATAAAGCGGCTCACTCTATTTCTTGCATACCATCGTATCATACTCTTTCGACCTTATCCTATCCCGCTCTTTCCCTATAGCCGCTCGTCAATTGCGATACGAGAAAGCTCTTCTTTCTCTGGTTCGCTGTGTTCTACATTTGATGTCAGGACCCCTCTTCGTAGTACTTCGGTCCATCATCATTTCTTTCTTCCCCGGCTCTCAACAAGATTCTCCCGTTTCTATTTCTTTTATAATTCTAGTTACGGTTTTATGGCTATTCTATAAACAGCCTTCGAACCAATTCTATGAGCACGCATCTATATTATGCGTGCCTCATAGTTCACCCTCAATAGTCTCTCAGTTTGATTTCTCCTGCCATTTTACTCTCTCACTCGCATCTTTTTTGCCCTCCATATTTATTCTACCTGCCTATTCAATCATCCTTTGATACCTATTTGACTATATTTAACCATACTACCGCCTATCGTCGCCCACGAGTTTTCGTCGTTCTTGTCAATTTTCAAGTCCAATTATCTTTCCTCCATTTTCCCTTGTCCTACCATTTCTCTAGATTTAGGCGTTATTATTACACTTCTTTACAGTATCCACCATAGAGTGTGTATGTTTCTTACTTCTAGAGAGCATAAAAAAGTGTAAACTCCTGTCCATAACCAACATAAAATTCATAATCTGACCCAAGAAGGTATTTGTTCATTCTGATGCTCACTTCCCGACATTCAGAACATCTGCAAGTCTGCTTTTTCTTCTTCGAGGTTACCATATAAGAGGTTATCTCTCGCATTTCCCTTCATTGTATAACTCTATCTTTCCTGTGCGTCAGTTTTACTTCTCGTCTCATTTGAAATATCTCAATTCTACACCACAATCGTCGCCCACTCCACACTCCTCAGTCTTACCATCATGCCTTTAGTCTCACCCTTTACTTCTCATACAGTTCTACCTACCTCACACTTTTACTGTTGCGATTCGAAATATCCATCTGCTGCATCATCTCATCCCAATATGTTATCATGATCAACTGCCAGTCTTATGAAAGTGGATACAACTCTGCGCGTTGTATCTACCCGTCATTATCAGGTATCTCATAACCATGCCTTGTTATCTCGAGAACTATCTTCAGGAATCCATAATTGTTCGAACTTATTTAATCTGGGCTGAATCACCATTCCCAATCATATACGTATTCGAGATTATAAAAAATAAAGAATAAGACAAAGTTACACATATGCCAATACATATAACCTTCGTAAAGCAATGTGCATTACTCTTCGATGACATTGAAAACCGTATATCCCACTTCTATTAATTTCTGAGTAGGCGTTCGTTTTCCTCTACATCACACACATATCAATATCAACGATCCCCGCCTCTCCCACGCCATTTCTTGTAGCATATCCTTCCAAATGCGTAACACCAAATACTGCTCTCCCGCATATCTGATCCGTTCTCTTTCACTCTAAGCTGGCCTTTACTATACTACTATCACTATAAGCAGAACGCACAACCACCTAGACTTACACCCATCTATCTTTCCTCCCATGCCCTCAATCATCTGCTCCAATCTCGCCGCACCACATACGTCGCCTCCAATATCAACCTGTACACTACACGTAACGTTAATCCAATCTAGAGTTTTATTCTCTATCTCTATCTACTCAATGTTTTGTATGTAGAATTGATGCAATGATATCTGCGGTGCAGAATCTTTCTGTGTAAATGAAATTTATACCCCTTAGGAATAATTGCCAGCTCTACCTTCATTACATTATGTCACCTTAAATACTATTACCAATTTCTATACAAATATATTAATTCTCAATTATTTAACTTTTCTATGTATTACTCTATAATTGAATGGTAAGACAAGTTATCTTTGGTTCCCACTCTAATTGAATCCTATGATCCCACCATAGATCATTTTATTACTTTTTTTATCCTTCTCTCGACTCACCAAGCACTATTACGATCAGAAACAATAATAACTCTTCTGCTCCCATTACTTACACCTTACTCGCACACCCCCTCACTCCTTAATCTCCGCCATCTATCCCAACTACAATATCATCTTTACCTATCCATCGTTCTATATATTATTTGCACTCAGTTACTCCATCCTCTATATTCGTTGTCATCTCCAAGAATACTGTTATATTGGAATAGGTGCATTATCTTCTGCGAATTACTGCTTTTGAACCGCGTGATACCTTCACATTTATCTCGTCGCACACTCTAGTATATATCCTCTAAACAGTGTCTCTCTGGTTTCATGTATCTGCCATCAATTATATCATCCCATCCCTAAGATCAGTTCTTCATGACACTTAAACGTCTACCAAAAGTCTTCCGGCCTCATTCCGAGACTGCTTGTCGAGCTATTGTAAGCTTCTTTGCCGAAAGAATAGATTTTATAACTCTCTGTAAGGGTCGTGCTTGCTCAAGGCCCTATCAGTAACCCATATTCCCTCGTTCTTGTAACTTCAATGTCCTAGAGACAACCCTCTCTACCATCCCTGTCCTGCTCTATGCCGGTGCACTACTTGGGACGCAGTAGCACAGCGCTCTTTAGCTTTATCACCCAACATATATACATTAATTAGTATAGTTAATATTAATTTACTAATAAAACTAATTAATTACTGTATATATATATTTTGTTATAAAGAAAAAAACTTATTTTTTGTGAGATATTACATACTGCAACATAAATATCTAATAACATAGATTTTTTTTATTATATAATATTTTATAATAACTTGAGTGATCTGTGAATATTAATTTTATATAATAAGCTTATCCTATATATCAACACAGAGTTAATCTCCAAAAATAAAATAAAAAGTTAGCATGAGATTTTCATATTTACCTACCACTACTACAGGCCATGGAAACTACTTGTTCAAAGCGACAGAGGCGGCGCAGAGAAACTGAAATAGTCTGTAAGATTAACACTAACCATCTCCAAAGCCACAGTCCATCCAACACTATAACTCTCTCTCGGTGGAGCTACGACGTTATCTCGCTCTTGAGCTTTTTTCTTTATATAGCGAGTATATATTAAATACATCGATCTTGGAATATGAACAGGACATTTGCACCAATCTTCGCCAACGTAGAGAAACGGATACTCTACCAACAAGAGCAGACCTTGCCACTGGATACTATCTTATAGGATGCTATTGAACTGCTCACCACAACCAACGAAATCGGTGAGTTTAGTTCGAATTTGTTACGCTGTATGAAAACTTCATCCACTCAAACGCCTTAAGAGATAGTCAGCATATCAGTATGTCTGAGAACGCAGACACACCTGCAAGTTTGAGTCAACGCTGTCAATATATTGAGTGAGTTCGTGGCGAGCCACAATGGCAGATACACCTTGTGGCGCACAAAATATGCGTATGAGTGACAGAGATCACACTACCCAGCACCGAATCTGGACGTCGTATAGGAATCCAGTAAGAGAGTACCTATGAGAGGAATAAGATAAATAGAATGATGTCCTCTAGTAATCTTTAGACAAATGCGCAAAGATATAAACGAGCTAAGTGAGCTTGAAATATGTGAACCTTGTATTAGTCTCTACCTGCTTTTAGACTGCGAACCCCTCAACATCGCAGAGAGCAAGTTGAGTATGGAGCCAAGTAGAAGCCCAGCCCACAAGACATGTACGTTATGCAACAGATGCGAAAGTAAGGGACACATACACGCAAGCACCGTGCAAGGACCGTTTTCAGAGTCTACACGCGCGAATTAAAGCCGTATTAGATCATGAAAAGCACTAGAGATGATTAAGCGTCGTCTTCTAGACTGCACGCAGGAGGAAAATATGAAAATAAACCCTATCGAGTATCTGCAAAGCGTTGTCGGATGAACAGAACTACCCCTCAAGCTTATACTTAGAATAACCATATCTCTTACGCCTTACGTTTGTAGGCTTTGCTATATGAGGTCTCCATAGAGCAGTAATGTATTTATTGTTGCGAGATATCCAATGATACTTTTTCATCGTTGTTTTAAACACAAGCTGCAAAGCGATCAAGCCAATATTAAAGCGCTACTCCACATAGTACAAAATTGGAACAATTTACTGTCAAAAGCTTGTTTTTGGGAGGGAGATGTATACATGACACAAATTCTCATTCCAGATCCGAGAGTTTTGAATACAATTTCGAGCAAGTGTCTGTGATCGCCACCCACAGGATATCCCCGCATGTTATTCGAGCAGTCGTGGCAGAAGCCAGTAGAACCCACTGAAGAGGCTCTAAGGACACGAAGAGCTGCAAATCTTCTAGAATGCAAAAAATGATGCAGAAATAACACTCTATATTGACAGAGTTAATGCATACATGACGGAGATCAGTTGTCCATGCACTCGCAGTCATATGTCGGCCACGCGGTTACACCAACGCATCTCAAGACACGGAATATCAGTCAGTAGGAATGCGTTGATGAAAAGAGATACCTGAGGCACGAAAATACAAAACGTTTGAGAGTAAAGAATTCTCTGAGAGTGATACTAAACACCCCTGAATTAGAACTTACACTCTAACCCCAGATACACGACAGAAAGGAGAGAGAGACATGATATTCTCGACGCTGATCACGATTCTATTATCTATGAGTACATATATTGAATTACGCTCGGATCAGAGGAGAGAAAACACTATCTAAATCCTTGAAGAGGATTATCATAAATACGAACGAAATCAATTAAGACTGAAAAGAGTAGATAAGATTCATGTATCCTGATTGTAAGATAACGCGCACCATTCTTACCAGCATTCTAGTAGGAAATATCAATTGAAGCTTATGATAGTGACGAGCAAGACATACAACAAGCACCAAACCTATACAGCCATGATTCAATGTCTAAGGCTCATGAGGAGAAAGAGATCTGCGAATAAATCAGTTAAACTAGATTTAAATATAGTTCGTACGTCTATCTCAGTGACCATCACGTATTGGAGCATCAAGCCATACTAGTCGAGCGATGAATACTCCTCTCTAAATAGAGAACAATGTAATGAGACTGCAACACGGATGATCAGATCAAGAGCAAATTAATCACGCGAGTTTAACCTTAAGAGTTTTGAAAGAGTTTTAGATAAATATAATATCAATCGCTACACTATGTGTATAGATATCATGAAGAAATGCCAGAGTATATAGTTATCAGGATTTGAATCGACGCAAAGGGTGCAAACCCTGGTTTCGCCAAAGTGTTAATGTCGCTGTACTATATTTCACGTCTATAGTTACGAGTTCACCAAATTGTATAGTAGACATTACATATGTAGCTCATTAGCACATTAGATAAAGCAAATAAGGAGGATAGAGACAGCATAGAAAAGCCTTGAAGTCCGAAGAGAGAGCAGGAGAATACACCATGCCGAATATCTCGGTTCCAAGCGTGCCTAAAGCATTATATGGCACCAGGAAAAACCATATGAACCGAATTGTGAACCGTTATGCTCCTAGCACACTTCTTCACCCAAACGCTCAGAAGACTAAGCCATCAAAGAGAATGATAATTTCCATTAAGGATAGACTTCGTCCTCAGCTCACAAGAATCCTTACCGTCGGCCAACCCCCTAAAAAAAATAAGTAACTCGTCGTAAAAGAATTGCGCAGGGCGCAACTGACCTCACAAAAAAATGCATATAGTACATAAGGTCTCTATGAGCCATGTACAATCAAGAACTATCCCTTCAATAAATTAACAATCACGACCGTCCTGTCTCTCTTATCATCAAGTTATAGAGCTCTGCCAAGACAAATCATAATACTATTGATTATTGAACTTATTTCCTCTTACAGAACTAATCTGTTCTTCTGTATATAAGATATACTGAATATAGACATCAATATAGTAGAGTGAGCATAGTAAGTTTCAAACAAAAAAGAGTAATAATCAATCATGTATCACGTAGCGAATAACACCAGTATCATATATATATATATATAATATATGATTCCATATTGTTCTGTAGGAACCATCTATTTAATATAACACCAGAACAAATGCCAAAGGCGATAAGTAATTACGCTGACGAACTTCGCGTAGATAACCTTTCAGCCTATAATCACCCAATAAGGCATAGACAGATAGTAAAGCCAAGTCAAAAACAACCGTATTATCAACTCACTTGTGTACAAGAGTTTACAACATATAACCACGCGTTGCATAATGGATTCATACCTATATTATAAACTCCACAGCCCGGACTCAATCAGCCACGAGCTTCAGGCAAATAATATAATTATCATGTATATATTCTGATTAAGACAACATCCTTATCTAAATACTGGAGAGGTTAAAGTCATTATTAGATATAGTTAGAATAGACCAACCTCTTCATGTCGATAATATCACTCATTAATTGAAATGTTATAGTGAACCCGGAGCTCAGCGTCACCACATCCCTGATTCTCAGTGAACAATTATATCTAGGGTGCGTGCAGCGGCCTAGGTGCCTGAACAATAGGCGAAATGCACCGGTCTTGAAGTTATAGCGGACCCTTCCTGCCCGTTCGATACAAAATGTGCCGCGCAGCGTTCGCCATGTCTGTTCCCCGGGTCTCGCAACAATCATCGCCTCGTATTGTTCGCATAAGATGACCTTTCGACCTGCGGAGTTGCTCTCTATCTCTATCGATCAACCATTACTTGCTAATCACGATGTACGTTTGCATATTAGGCACACGTCGTCTCTCTATTCACTCCGGTATTTATATGACCGACAATTAGATCTGTTAGAATTAAGAATACCAACTTACGGGAACGGACTTGAGACAAGAAATACCCTTGTTTGATTACCTTGTTGCAATAGCCAAAATCTCCTCCACCGATAATCAACTTACAATTGCTTAGTCCGCGATAGGTAGCGATAGCGTATATATATATATATAAATATATATAATATATATAAGAAAAGCGCAGACTCTTAGAAGCTCATAGATAGAAATGTAAAGATGTTATATATAACTCTGGATATTAGTGTATGCCAAGGTTGTGGAGCTTATCGTTAATGTGGAGTATGTTTCAGAGCGTAAATCTTGTATAGAGAACTACCACAATAATCTTTCAATCCACAAACACTCATGATACTTGGTTGACGCGAATTATCGGGAACGAGCAAATCACTATAGTGAGCGCTGTGTTACCACTTTGTCCTGACCCAGCGAACTCGTTCACTACTATCGTCCAACGTGAAGAGAGAAGTCTCGACATCATGATAAAGAGTGAGCCGCCCTACGTGTTATTGATAGTATCTCGAGATCTCAACCATCAATAAAAGCTGTGTGGGTGACGTCACACAAACTATCCTGACCATTAGTCAATCGAAGATGCCCACCAAAATTACTTTGTACGCAAGGCTACACTAAGTGCTATAGGCCAAGTATTTTGTATACGATTCATCCAAGCGACTGGTTCGTTTCTAGATGTGTAAATTCAAAAAATGGGGGAGAGGCTTCCAGAAATCATAAAACATAGATAAATAAGTGTGATGTAGTGATTTGTAATGGAATTTCTTTGAGA
The DNA here is from genome assembly GCA_015478945.1 of Trachelipus rathkii. Lineage (NCBI taxonomy): Eukaryota > Metazoa > Arthropoda > Malacostraca > Isopoda > Trachelipodidae > Trachelipus > Trachelipus rathkii. Next base: position 597 of record JABUQX010066532.1, on the reverse strand, counting down.
GAACATCCAAAACATATACACAACCACATATCAGAAGAAAGATAAAATATCTTAATTATCTATAGAGAACAGAAAAGATAATGTGAGCGCGTGAGGCATTACTTTAGAATTGTTACTTGATTTCAATTTGTTACCAGCGTTGACGAAATTACAATTGAACGCGTAGGCAAAACATTCTAGTCTTGCGACTCAACATCTATTTCGCTTCAAACATGCTACTCTTGGAAACAATTCGATATTGATGCTAATGTGTTATAAATTAACAAAATCAACTATATTGAAATTAAACTATAAATACTGATCGTAACCATTATACCATGTACCTGTGTGAGCTGCATATATATCAAAGGGCCACATATAGCGAGGAGAGTCTAAGCGACAGTGTTTGACGAGTTGTAGAGAACTTAACTATATATAGACATCAACTATCCGGTAAAAGTCGATCACCTTATTCTGCTCCTTGCAGGGAGATATGAAGGTACAGGTTCTTTACGTCTATATTGTATCATTCCGTGTAGCTTAATAATATGTACAAAGACTATGCTTATCCTCATACCAACCAATGAACTTCTTAATATAATATATGTACGGGAGGAG
>JABUQX010066531.1:0-14120 GCA_015478945.1 Trachelipus rathkii | reverse complement strand
ATAAAAATGAACTTAACCAATCAATAAGAAAGGCAAAGAGAGAGGCAGAAATTAATTTAGCAAGGAATCGTAATAAGAACTGAAGCAAGTTTTTTTAGCTTTTATAAATTAAAAGCTAAGAATAGGCACGATTGGTCCCAATTAAACATTGATGGAAAATTTAGTGGAGTTCGTGATAAGGAAATGGTCAACATTTCTCCAATGCTATATTTTGCTTCCATGTTTACTGAGGACTAAGATTAGATATAGTTGGCGAGGGACTAATGAGTTCTTGTATGCCATGTAAGCCAAATAGACTTTCAGAATCTTGGAGATTTGATGTCAAAAGATATAAAACGTTTATTAGATCATATTGCTCCAAGTAAAGCTGCAGGGCCCTGATGGTATATATATTAGAATTCTGAAAGAGGGTAGCTTCAGCATTGCAAAGGCACTGTATATTGATTTTTAAGCAGTCTATAGCATTTGGTGCGGTACCAGATGACTGGAAAATGGCAAATGTTGTGCCTATTTATAAGAAAGTTAGTAAGGAAGATTGGGAAAGTATAGGCCAGTTAGCTTAACATCTCTGGTTGTAAAGGTTCTGGAAAAGTTACCTAAAGGTCATATAGAGAAATATTTAGAGATAACAAGGTATCTGTATGACTCCCAGCACGGTTTTAAGAAAGGGTAGAGTCATGTCAGACAAACCTTTTAGACGGATTTATGGGAATACATTACTGTACGTGTATCGACTGAGGAGTATCCAGGCTTGATATGTGTATATTTTAGACTTTAGTAAAGCTTTTGATAAAGGTTCCCCACATAAGGCTGATGGAAAAAGGTTATTGCAAGTGTTCGGTATAGGCTGGCAGTGAGGTACAGTGCGTTGGATTAAAAGCAGTGGTTGCGAAATAGAAAACAGTGTGCTAAACTAAATGGTAATAAAATCATCATGGGAAATAGTGAAGAGTGGTGTCCCACAGAGGTTAGTGCTGGGGCCACAATTGTCCTCATAGTATATTAAGATGATTTTAGACCAGGGGACTTAAATGCAAGGTTTTCAAAGTTTGCAGATGATATAAGTGGCCACCTCAGTTAGGAATAGTGAGAGATGTATAAAAAGATTCAAAAACTTGATCTTGATAAAACTTCTTGGGTGGGCGATAAGTGGCAAATGGAATTTTAATGAGTAACAATAGTGTTAAGGTTCTTCACCTACGTTACTCAAATAAAAGTTTTAATTCCAATACATATGAATTGGAATTGGCTTGAGTCTGTGCGACCAAGAAAAAGATTTGAGGCTGTGTGTATAAGCAGCTAATTGAAGCAGTAGCTAATCAGTGTTTGCAAGCTGCAAATAAAGCTAATAAGATGCCTGGCGGGGATGGGCATAACTGACAATCGCTATGTTTGTCTACAAGAAGCAAAGGAGAGTTAATAAGTAAACTGTGATAATAGCTATGTTGGGCCAGTAATAAGTGCTATTGTGCACAAGTTTGGCGCCCCTTATTTAAAAACAGACTTAGATATGCTAGAGAGAGTGCAACGTAGAGCAAACAGGGATCGATTTCTGGGTTTTGTGAGGGTAAGAGCCTAATGAGGAGAGGCGCTGCAAGGAGTTAGGAATGTGTTTCCGTGCTTAGAAAGGCGATTCTCAGAGGGGACATGGATTCACAAGTCTACAAAATATGTACATCTATTGATAATACAGATATCAATAAATTTTTCATAGTAGAAACATGGACAGGTGACCAGGTCCTGGAGTGACATTAAGAAGAAAGCATGCCATCTTCGATATAAGAAAGCCATGCATTCAGTCAGTGTAGGGTTTGTTAAATTTTGGGAATAGTCTGCAGAGCGAGGTCTCGTTGAGTGTGACTCGATTGCACATTTAAAAGAAAGGGTTTGATTCGTTTATGGAATGGTTGTGCGGATCATATACATATATTGACATAGCCAATATTGCATGCGCGAAAGTTTTTAGTTGTGATATAGTTATAGTTACATGGCATATGTGACCATAACTTCGTAGTTATTAATGCATCGTGGCATGGTTTGGGGTATCATATTTATTATATCATTAGTTTTTGACTAAACCAAATTGGCTGGTGTTTGTAGCTACAACAAATTGACAAGCCCTAGGGTGCTTGTGGAATTTGCATGAGCATGTTTGGGTAGTGCGGTTGACTGGGACAGTCTTCGAAGATATCATGTCACATCCCTGGCTCTCTATATCATTAATGTCCTTAATGTTTCTTTAAAAAAGTTCAAAAGAAAAATCATATTGAAAAGTTGAATAGCAAAGTATTTTGACATTGAAATTTTATAAGACTCTCATCATGGTTTAAGTGAAGATAAATCATGTTAAATTATTTGAAATTTATGGAGCATATTACTGAATGTGTGTATGTGTGCAAAGGGGGTCAGAGGATATTAAATATCTGGATATTAGCAAAGCTTTTTTGCTAAGGTATCCCATAAAAGGTGATGCCCGAGTTATCTAAGTATGGTTTAGGAGGTTTGCACATAATTTGATACAGGAGTAGTTGCAGGACAGATGACTGTGTAGTATCAAAGAGCAATAAATCATCATAGAAGCTGGTAAAGAGTGGGGTTCTTCTGGGTTTTATGCTGGGTCCACTTCTATTCCTAACCTATATTGAAGATTTGGATAAGGAATTAAAATGTTTGGTAACTAAGTTTGCTGATGACACTAAGATGCCCTATCCTTTTAGAAGTATTTAGGGATGTATGAGAGTTTAACATGACTTAATAAACTTTTTAGTTTGGCTAAAGAGTGGCAAATGAATTTTAATAAAAATGAAGGTTCTTCACATGGGTTATTCATTTTAACAAGAATTTTAAGGAAAATGGATAGAGAAGTGGATAAAGAAAAACATATCAGTGTATTAATCATGGTAATATGGAAGCTTCTGAACAGTGCTTAGAAGACAGTAGTAGAGTTAACAGAATGTAGGAATAATAAAATAAAATGTAATGTTAATTATAAAAGTAAGGAAGTGATTTGTAAGCTTTACCATGGTTATGTTAAACCATTGATTGAGTACTGCACACAGGTTTGGGCTCCTTATCTAAGAAAAAGCATTAATATGTTGGAGGTAGTGCATTTCAAAGCAACAAGGATTATTTTTGGATTTTAAAACAAGTTAAAAGGATAGCTTAAAAGAGCTGGAAATGTTTTTTGTAGGAAAATTTCTTAAGAGGGGATATGATTCAGGTTTTCAAAATGTCTTCATCAATTGACATTGTAGATGCAAATTATTTTCATTGTATCGCTTAAAAGGGGTAATAACTAAAAGCTAAAGAAGAGAGTTTGTCATCTATATGTGAGAAAGTATTCAATTTCAGGCTGATTAGTTTAACCTCATTAGTAATAAAAGTTCAAGTAAAAATATTAAAAAGTTGAATAATAAAGCATTTTGACAATGAGATTTTCAACCTTTATGAAAAGTTGGATCTATACATGTTATTAAGGTATAATTTGAATCCCTTGCACATTGTGGTAGTTATTTTTGAAAATCTTTGTTGACTTGGTTTTGTGTATGTTTATTTTTTTACTCTGTTGAAACTATATAGCCTATGCAAAATATATGTAAATGTAAATTTCTTAAGTTTAGTTCATATATTTATATTATGAAGTATGGCTAACTTTATTTGTATGATGAAAATTTAAATTTAAGAGCCATTCCAAACAAACAGCAATCTTACATCCTTTAAATTGGAACAGTCCTGATAGGCCCACGTTGATTTTGTCTATATTTTCATACCCTCCCCCTCTTGTGCATCTTTCTTAAAACTTTTACTCTAAGAATGAACAACACGCATGTGTCACATCAATAGTGATGCTACTACTGACCATGTAGCACATCAAAAAGCTTTGGTTGGTTTGTATATAACAGGGCTCTACAAGTAACTACCTCATAAAGGGAATTGGTAATTTTTTGTCCAAGTGTGCTTAAGCCATCAAATGAGAAGGAAAATTAAATAAAATAAAAATAAATAATAATAAAAATCAATACTAATAGCGTCAAAATCAAATAAGAAAACAATACCAATAGTTACTACAGTAAAAGCATATCCCCATATAGCTATTGTATATTAAAATAATTTTGGTACTGAATGTCAAAAATAAACAAACTGATGTTAAATATATCAAATAGAATACGAGTTAATTTCAAATAACAAATAAAGAATAAAATAATGCATTACCATAGCAAACCCTGATAATAGTGCTGACGTTCTTGATGATGCTTTTAATTTCGCTCGACTCAAGTTGAGCTGGTGTATATAAAACTGGCCCATCACCCCTTTTGGAGGAGGTAGTACCCTAAGGGAGATCTGGAATAGTACTAAACATTTTAAAATGACATTTTTGGTTCATGTATTTTTTTAAAAATTAGTCAAGTACTCAGGTTACTAACAAGCAGAAAAAATCCATAATATACAATACATCAATTATCAGGATAAATTGCCATATACAATATATCAACTATAGATCTATTGCAATTCTTGAAACTGTTGTAAAAAAAAGACAATGGTCCTACCAAATAATCTAAAGAACGGCTATAAATGCTAATTACTATATTACAATGGGATCTAAAAAAAACTGACAAACGATAATAACGACTGGATGTTTACGGTTTCAAATCATCATTTTCAAACAATGAAAGGGTAGCTTACATTTAGAGATAACTTAAAAGTTCAGTAATCCATATTGGTTTGTAGTTTGTACATACCAACATCTGTTGGGATAGTAAAAAATAATATGGTTTTCTACCAATTAAAATATTAAATAAACATCTACTAAGCATGTTATACAAACTTTGTTGGTTAAAAATCAAGGATCAAAGTTGTTTGCAAGTCAATTTAGAGTTGGAACTACGGTAAAAAAAAGAAAAAGCTATGACTTCTGAAAAGCATCAAATACTTGTAATACATGTGACATATATTTGGGGTATGCATACACAAATACATGACACACAAAATTAATAAAGAAAATAATTAGGACATAAATTATGAAATAATTATAACATATATATAATTATTATAAATCATAAACTAAACATGTGAAACTTGCACAAATTCACCGTTTGTGAACCAATTAAATAGTATCTACAATTCCTAAAGTTCCCACTAGTTTCCTTAAAGTTAATTATAAATGTTTTGCAACATGACCTCTCAAGGGTGACCTCACCCTTACAACGCAATAAATATGATTCTTGTTTTAACAACGTTTTATCCGCCTATCATAAAAATAAAGTTTACCTATACCAACACAAATAAGTTCTAGAATAATATTTTATGTAAAGCGTATATATAGTTTCTTGATTTCTAATCAGTTATTCAATAAATCAGGTAATCAAGTCCATCTGTCCGGCTGTCCCCGCTATACCCATCCATACATAACCTTTTGTTCTATTGATCTATTGACTCAGGTCACATTTCATATATATGGGTTGTAAACTCACAAAGAAACAAAGGCGTTATTATCATTATATAGAGAAGAAAATGAATGAAAAAAGAAAATTGAAAAAAAAAGAAAAGTAAAGATGAAAAAAAAAAAAAGAAAAAATTGAAAAAGAAAAATGAAAAAGAAAAAAAGAAAAGAAATAAAAAAGAAAAAGAAAAAGAAAAAAAAATATGAAGAAGCAGAAAAAGAAAAAAAGAAAGTAACTAACACAGCATACAAAAACGTAACCTATTCATGCTTTTTTCAATCATATCCTCTAAATGTATCAATGTTAATTCTTTACTAAGGTGGTGTAAAGATTATAACAATAATCTATCGATCCGACTTCAATTATCAAACAGATCAAACAAATAATTTTTCTCTTTCCTAAAGAATTATTAAAATATTGTAAAAATAAGTTCTTCGATAAATATCATAGTAAAGTGTTAATACTGATTTTATACCCTAACCAAGTAAATCAGTAAATCAAACCATTCCCGTTCCTCTCCTCCCCTTGCCCATCCACCCTTCCTGGATCTTGTGATCTAATGCATTCAGGGCACATTTCGAGTATTCATTTTAGGATAAACTTAAACACAAAAATAGTTTTATATACTAAACCATCGAAAATAGCTCACGTAACATTGTTTCCATTAATAAAGCTAAAATAGCATTACCAGAACTAAGAATATAACTCTCAACGACAAACCTAGCACACCTTTACGCGGGAATAAAATATACACAATTACAAAGTTTCCCATACTTTAACAACATAAACTCTATACAGTGTTCAAGCGTATCCTATTCACAGCTTATTACAAGTAACTCTAACTATCAATGTTAATTTTACATTACATGTTTAAATTTCAAAAATTTAGCATAACCCTGTCAAATTACCAGACTGACAATGAATATAACGCTAATAAAGTTTTTACATTAAGCATAAGTAAAATTTAAGAAAAATTCATCATAACCATACCAATATCATAATCCCCGACGAATTATTGCAAACATAACAATTTTTTTCACATTAACAAAACTAAACAAAGTTTTATCCAAGTATACAAAACAGTTCTTAATTAATTCATAGTAAATTGTATAAGCTTTACTGATTTTAAAAGTTAGAATCAATAAATCAGTAAATCAAACCATCCGTCCTTACTCTTCCCCCCACAATACCGTCCATGTGCTGTGGAGTCTTATCGACCGTTAAGTCAACAATAGTCCAGTATATTTCGGATAAAAATACACTAAAACTAAGCTTTCTTTATACTACACCAGCATCTCTCATAATACAGTTTAGATCAATAAGCCAACAATATAACCTTGACAAGAATAACGTACAACGACAAACCTAACATACCTTACTTTCGAATAAACTGCTAAACATTAACAAGTTCCGTACTTAACAGCTGTTTAAAGTCACATAATAGCATACAGAATGTAAACCTGTTCACACTATTTTTCATTACATAGCTGTAACATATCATTGGGTATTTTTACTTAACATAGTAATATTTTAACAAACATTTATCATAACCTTAGCCTTTTATCATAGAACCTACCGATATATTTAGGAACAAAGATTTTACGTCAATAAGCTAACATATCATAACCTGAACTAAGAATTAATGTACAACGATTACAAATACTCAATTATGAATAATAACCTAATATTCATAACTCACACTTATCAAGGTAAAGTAGGCTAATCGGACACACAAAACTCAGTTATCCACTTTTCCACATATCAGACCAGCTAATACAGATATCTAACCAAAATTCCCTTAATAAAGTGGACCAATCTATCAAAGATACCCGCATCATGAACTAGAACTGGACACTACATTCATCCAAATGCACCTCAGTATCGAATACCCTGATAACATCATTTTCGAACTCACAATTAATAAACGTATCATTAGCAAATTCTCCAGCAACCTAACATTACTCAACATAAACTTACCCTATGCTCATGTTTCTAACACAGCATAGTCACACAGTAATATCTTACGAATCTTTTCATTTCTCTATCAAACCAGTTTTAGTTTTGCATTGCTATCGTAATATTTAGCAAAAACGTAACAGAAATTAAATATGCATACATTCTAATACTACAAGGTGTGAAAACCTACAATAGATACTAACACCAGGTTCTACGAATAAGACATTAACATTTATAGCTATGAATAAGTTCTCAACCTATTCCTCATCATACAGCAAAACTCAACTTTACTGGTTTTTCAATCATAATATTGCAGATAAAGCAGCTTTATCGTAACAAAAATTCCTAACAACTGTCCAAAACTTTCAACGATTACCAGTATTTCTTGAACTATGATTGATACTACATCATCAAAGTAGTCGTTATGTATCAATATAACTTCATTATTGGAACTGATTATGCGTAATTTTCTAGTTTTTAACACTTTGGCATTTATTTTTATTATACAATATGTTTAGGAATATCCTATGTACATGTTTACCCATATATACTATTTATATATATATATGTATATAATATATATATATATATATATAATATATATATATATATTATTTATTATATATACTTTATTATATTATATATATAACTCTAATATATACGTGCTATATATGCGTTAAAAATGTACAATAGGTTAATGCTCACATATGTTAAATAAATTAATCCAAAGCATTACATAATAAAGTATCTTTAAAGGAATAATCTTTCCACCGAGAGATACCCAGAGTTTTATACCTTGATAAATGATGACCCCCATAGAGTTCACCCTTGATATAGGCGGGTGATCAGCACGGCATTGATGCCTCACCGAAGAGCTGGGGCCTTACCCTCCTTCGGGGGGTAATGCCTGCTTCCCTCCCTTTGGGTTATCCCTATGGGGGATTCTTCACCCTTTTTCAAGGTGTTAAAACTCTGGGATATCTCCTCGTGGAGTGATTCCTTTAGATACTTTTTAGATGTATGTATTTTGGTTTATTTTATTACTTTTATATATTCCTCCTGTACATTGTTACCATAATATATATATATATATATATATATTTATATATTTATAATTATTATATATATATATATATTTATATATATAATATATTAATATATGATCCAGTGGCGGGTCTGGTCAAAATTTCTTAGTAGGCAAATCCAAAATATATTATATATATATACTATAATATATATATAGATATATTTATATATATATAATATATATATTTAATATATATATATATATTATGTTACTCACATTTATTATAAAAAAGATCAATTTCTTTATTCTTTTCTTGCAGCAATTATCATGTATTATTTTTTTTACATGGCCTTATATTATATATATATATATTACTATATATTATATATATATATATATAATATATATATTAATATATATATATATATATATACTTATCATATATATTATAGCGACATGACAAGAGAATGAATAGATTTCATATATGAATCCACTAGCTGTATGCACCCATTTTCTAACATCTGATCAATAGGCTTACACACGAAAAAGAATTTAGTAATCTTTAATGAAACTTAAATCGAATACGATCTCCATATTCCCGTATTTACAAAAACTAACAGCTCAATTTATTAAAAAACAAAAAATCAGTAATAAAAATATGAAAAGCGTATTATACCAGATAGAACTCCACACACAATCTTTATTTTTAATAACATGAAAATATAAGCAACTGATCGAGTAGAGGCAACCATATTGTTTGCGAGAACGAATTTGGTGCAAAACGTTTCTCCGACTTCTTCAGGTTGAGTCAAATAATATATATAAATGGATTGATGAATTAAATAAGTCGATATAAGAGCTGATCAAGTTAGCATTAAAATAATTATTACATTAGTAATTGCGCGTCACTTTAATCATCTGACTTTTTAATAATATCTATTATTATCCTTCTTTGCTAATGCCAAGTTAAATGAGGCGTGTTTAAAAAACAAAATGTCGAAGTCTGATCCACTGAGTGAGGCGACATCCCAAATTGCCTACGGCCATCAATATAAGACGACATACAGGAACTATTGTTTTGATCTCCGAAATTAACATTGCACCGATCGCTTATTAAAAGGACGAAGTAGAAAATTGTGCGCCATCTTAAGCTAGCCTGTGGAACAAAATCATTTATAAATATATATATATATATAATTATAATATATATATATATATAATTTATATATATATACTATATATATATATATATATATTTATAATATATATATGCTGACTTTTTAATATTTTTGGGCTCACTTAGGCAAGTAGGCGTTGCCTACTCTGCCATACCCCCAAAAGCCGCACTGATATATATATATAATTTATATTTATTTATATATATATATATTTATATTATATTATTATATATATTATATATATATATATATATATATAATACTTATACTATTTATATTCATGTATTTGCCTGGTTATGCTGTGAGTATTAGGTACTATATGTTTTGTTCAGGACAATATTATGTTAGATTTATTCGTTGAACTGTAATTGATCGATAGGTTATTTTATGCTAAATTTTTGTAAATCATTAACATGTTAATGTAAAATTACATTGATATGAGATTTGCTTGAAAAAGTGTGAATAAGATACGCTTTGTAGCTGTGATAGGTACTTTTACGTTGCTTAAGTATGGGAACTTTTATGTAGAAGTTTATTCCCGCGTAAGGTTGTGGCTTAGGTTTGTTGTTTGCATTATTTATTTCTTAGTTTTGGTAATGCTATGTTAGCTTTTCAATGTGAAAACAATGTTACATTAGCTTATATTCGATGGTTAGTATATAAGAACTTAAATTTATGTGTTAAGTTTATCCTAATGCATACTCGTAAATGTTGCCCTAAATCATTAGATCACAAGATCATGGAAGGGTGGATTGGTAGGGGACTGCAGGAATGGGATGGTTTGATTTATGATTGATGGCTCTTCTTTAGAATCGTAACTACTACACTTTACTACTGATATTTTTATTCAAAGAACTTATCTTATTTTTGTGTTATGTGGATAAAACCTTGCTATGTGTGCAATTATTGTATGATCTGTATGCTTAATTTAGACATCTGTAAGGTAATTTTTTGTTATAAATATTACTGTAATCATAGATCGAAACTCTAAATATATATATGTTCGAATCTGATTGACAGCTCAGTACTCCTGCAATGTCCTATTTGCTCCAACACATGATACTTCTTTTTATTCTTTCTTCTTCCTTTCATATTTTTTTTCTTCTTCTTTCTTTCATTCTTTTTTTTCTTTTCTTTTTTCATTTTTCTTTTCATTTCTTTTTTCATTTTCTTTTTCTCTGTGTGGTGGTATCTTTTTGTCCTTTATAGTCTCTTCTTTCTGTCTTTTTTCATTCATTTTCTTCTCTATATATGATAATAACGCTGATACCCCTTTATGAGTTTACAACCATATATATGAATGTTGACCCGAGTCAATAGATCAATAGAACAAAAAAGGATTATGTATGGATGGGTTATAGCGGGGACAGCCTGAAGGAGTGTTGATTTCACTGATTTATTGAAATTACTGATTTAAAAATCAGTAAACTATTACGCTTTACTAGGATATTTTATTCTAAGAACTCATTTTGTGTTGTGTATGGATAAAAACTTTTTGTCTTTTTTTATGATAGGCCTGGGATAAAACGTTGTTAAACAAGATCATATTTTTTTGCGTAATGTTTCAAAAAGGGGGAAGGAGTTTGAACAATCTCTCAACTTGTATCTGATAACTCTAATGAACAGGAAATACATATACAAAAGTGAACGATTGTCGTAAGACCTGGAGTTAAAATAAAATCTCGAAAAAATCGATTTAGGTATAAAGCTCTACATGGAATTATTTGAACCGATATGGATCGTTCGTCCGTCATATACTTGTTCACTTTCTTCTGATTGGCTTGAAAGGAAAGAATCTTCGTTACTTTTGGGTCTGTTTATACACACGATTTTTTCGTCACTAAGACATTTTTTCGCCTGTGTTGTAGATGACGTCTCATCTGTTTCCTAAGAACGTTAGTGATTCTTTACAGAGGACCTTCGTAATACCCAAAGGTGTTATTTATATTTTTTCGTAAAAAGAAATGGAAGGATATATTACCTGCATTCCATTCAGAGGTTGTAAATAATTAAACCTTTATTCATTTTCGGTTGAAATTCATCAAGATTATCAGATACACGAAGAGCTTTGGGTAAAGGCTAAGTATGTGTCATTGATGGATCGTCTCCAGGTGAAATATCTATCAGAGGTGACAGTGTGACAGGTTATAAGTAGAATAGAGGGTTGTTTTCACTGCAGATCATGTAATGTTACAAGTACTTGATGTACGCAACTATTGGAACCCCGATGCTGTCACATTCGCACGTACGTGATAGGTTTCACTGTTTATTCAGCTGAAATATTCAGCTTTGGTTAAAATGAAAACACGAATTAACGTCTCATCTTAAAGAGGTCGACATACTTGAGGACTTAATTCATATAGCTCACGGTGTAATCTACGATATTTACACTGAAACATGTTGGTTACCGTATATGTGAATCATACCAGGAGATTGCGCTACAACTATCAGCGAGGGATACGTTTCTTCTCTTGACTTTGAGCGGTTGAGTGTGTTGAACAAATATGCAGAAAAATGGTTTAGTGCTGCAGCTGTATTAACTTACATCATTTTCAATATGGTGTGAATCTTTGGGAAATATATAGAACTCGCTCAATTTATACCAGAATCCTCTGTCTTCTGATTAGACGAATTAATATGTTTAAAATAAAACTTATATGTTTTTAATAATATTTATTTAATGCTCTTTTCATTGAAAATTATATGTTATAAAAAATGAAAACTTGTTTTACTCCCCCCTTATTTGAACTTTGTTGTTTAAGATGTTAGTGCTGGCTGTTTATTCGCGCGACTGTTGTGTCTTAAGTATGTTATGTTCATAGTTTAACGCTACGAGGGTAAACTTTGTTATGTTAGCTGTTATCCCAAGAGGTCAATAGATCGTTAGATCAATAGCTCTATAGATCAAGGCGGGGTATGTGGTTTGATTTACTGATTTACTGTTTTAGTGTATGTAAAAAATGTAAATTTTTTACGTTATAAACAAAAATAAATTTTTAGTTAAAACAATGTTTTAAAGAATTGAAATAAAATAAATAAAAAGTTTTTTTACAAAAAGTTTTAATAATATATTAAAATACTTAAAAGTTTTTTAAACAAAAAGTTTTAAAGAAATAAAATTAAAAAGTAAATAAAAGTTTTTTAAAACAAAGAAAAAAAGGTGTAAATGGATTCGTTCTGTATGTCTTGTTAGTTACTTTATGTTTGTTAAGTATTCAACTTTTTTAATATTGAACCTTAATTTCTTACTTAAATAGACAGACATTGATGACATATTTTCACACTATATTCTTAATCAGTTTCATGAAAAGTTAACTTTATTCATTTGAATTTTTTTACATTAGCATCATATTCGTTGTCAGCGTGATGCTTAGGTAAGGTAATGATATTTTTTTGGTTAAATGTTATTACGTGTTTAATGTATAAATACCGGATATGTTAGAGATGTGTTTGAAAAGTGTGAATAGGGTACGTTTTGCTGCAATGTTAGTTACTTTACTGCTTGTTAAGTATGGACTTGTTAATGTTAAGCTGTTTATTCGTGGTCAGATATGTTAGATGTTTTTCCTGATTCTTTTATTATCTTTTCAAATACAGATTATGATTCTTTCTCTTTATTGATGTTGAAGACTTTGTTATGCAGCATTAATTTTATTTCAAGTATTGTGTTTTAGTCGGGATGCATAAATTTTGTCTAAATGTTTACGTGTTAATGTAAAAATAACAGTGATATATTGAGATGTGTTTGAAAAAGTGTGAATAGGGTACGTTTTATTGCTTATGTTAGTTTTACTTTATGTTGTTAAGTTATGGAACTTTGTTAATGTTAGCTGTTTATTCGTGCTTAAGATAGCTAGTTTGTTGCTGTATTATTATTCTGCATATCAGGTATGATATGGTTGTTTTTTGATGTGAGATTTTGTTCGTTGCATGCATTCGTTGATTAGTATGATAAATAGGTTAGGTTATGATAGATTTTTGTTAATGTTACTATAGTTATGTAAAAATATAATAATATGTTAAGATATTTGAAAAGTGTATAGGGTACGTATTGTTGCTATGTTTAGTTACTTCAATGATGTTAAGTATGGAACTTTGTTAGTGTTAGTGTTTTATTCATGTTTAAGGTATGTTAGGATTTGTCGTTGTACTTATATTTCTTAGTTCAGGTTATGATATTGTTAGCTTTATTTTGTGAAAACTTTGTTACATAGCATATGTTCGTTGATCGTTAGGTTACTTAGGTTAGATTATTGATTAGATTAGGTTACCCGGCCCCGGCCATTTTTAGCGACCCCGGCCAAAATCAGGAAAAACCTGGGTTTTCTACCGGGGTTAACTAAATTTACACTAAATAATAGAGGGTTAAATCAAACAAAATAAAAAAATTCATTTAATTTTCTTACCCCTTTGTTATAAATTGATGCAAATATATAAACATACCAAATATAAATCAATTTTTTTTGGTACCTTTACTATTGATTTCAAATTAAAATTGAGGCAAATTATATTTTAAAT
>JABUQX010066530.1:42500-70877 GCA_015478945.1 Trachelipus rathkii | reverse complement strand
GACTGCATTTACCTCGGAAACGTTCCTGCGTCATAGTTAGTGAACTGTTTCCGTAAAAGCCCCAAAATAAATGACTCTAATACGGCGTTTAGAATCCGTATTTATACCCGTCTTGAAACGTCGTTAAGCTGTAATAATAGTTCCAAATAGTGACGGTTTCATCGAACGCATTTTATAACTCAAAAGGTTCTAAATCAATATATCGTCTCTCCAAAGAAGTCGACCTCGCTGAAAAATTTAGGATAAAATTTTTTTTCTACAAATAGTTTTAACTTAATAACTTCGATCTTTATAATGCGGTACAAATCAACGGTCACTATGAATTAATAATGTCAGTAGATAGTACGCCTACGAATAGTTCATTTCCGCTGAGAAATATCCTGCAGTTTGGATCGTTGCGAGGTGGGTCGTATTTTTATGTGTAATGGAACGTCATTATAATTATAGTGACGCGTATGGGGAAACTCCTCGGCAGTCGGATTGATTCCCTCCAAAGGATCGATCCTTCGGTAATCGTAACGATATAGAAGACCGTGAAGCTATCGTTATTTTTGAGGATAAATAGAAAGACGAAAAAGTTCACGGATAAACGTTATGAATGAAAATTCGGAAAAATTAAGAAATAGAAAAAATAAAACCATTAATTGGATATGTATGATACCCGCGAATTATGCATTCTTATTATACAATAATCGGACGTAAAGAAATCATTAAAGGTCCCCGACTTTACGACTTCGATGCGGGGGACAAATAAGTAAACATTTTACTTGTCTGCGGGAGATTTTGGCAAATAAAAATTTTTTCGTTTCTTAAGCGAGTTTTGTTTTCGAGGGCAAAGGGATGTAGCTTTATATATATATATATAAATATATATATATAAGTATAAATATATATTTATATAGTATAGTATATATAGTATTATTATATAGTATAATATATATATAATAAATGATATATATATTAATATTATTATGATATTATGATATCAAGTATATATTATATATATATATATATATATTATCGTATATATATATATTTTATCAGTATATAATAGTATAACAGGTATATATATAGTACTATCATATATATAGTATCAATACGGATATTAATATTATTTAATTTAAGTTTAAGGACGCCAACCCATCAGTTTTTCTATCGAAAAATAATTTCTAAGAGAGATGAGCTAACCAAAAATTATATTAAATGAAGCTACGCAACGTGAGCCGGTTCCTCCCGATAGAATATTGAGGCGGAAGTGGCGACCTTGATAGATTTCCTATCAGGTCTTATCTGAGCGATTTTTTTGTCTACACTGTTAGAAAAATTATAGGTAACAAAAAATATTAAAGGTACCTGGCTCCTCTACGGTTCACGTCGAGGGCACGAAAATAACGTGCAACTAAGACGAGACTACTACTATGTTGCGGTGAGATGGTGAGAATATAAAGTTTTTGTTCTAATATTAACTTAATTAAAAAGAATTGAAGAGAAACCAAAAAACAAATAATTACGGGAATCTAAGTCTTTAAAGAATTGCTAATAATAAGTTATTCACATATGGTGGATATTTATGTTTTCGTTCGTTCTTGAAATCTTTTTCTTAGTTCTTATTATTTATCAATAATTTTATACTAATAAATCAATTTTATCACTTTTAATTTTTTTTTAGGTTTAGTTAGATCCTTAGAAGGATTCCATTTTTTCGACCGAACGATTAAAAAGTTATTAGGGCGTAGACTAAGACTTAAAAAAAAATAATAAAAAATAATTCTCGCCACCGAGCGCGGCACCAATTCTTACCTCGCACACACAGATGTCCTCTCCATATAAGTGACGTTTTTCGTAAAAGCCGCTCAAAATTAATGACTCTATAAAGCGTTTAGAAATCCATTTTTACGCTTAGCAACGTCCGTTAAGGCGTATAATAGTTCGAATTAGTTGACGTTTTTAATCATGCGAGCCGTTTATGAACATCATAAAGGTTCTAATCAAAATCGCTCTCCAAAAAGTCGACTTCGCTGCAAAAAATTGTAAATTTTTTATTTTCAATTTTACTATACTGTTCTGACTTAACGGACGTACAGAATAACCGTCACTATAATAATAATTAATAAGCTTATGCAAATCTGCTTTGCCTTCTGAAAATATTGCCTTTTGATCGTTCGAGGTCGTTTTATGGTAATCGAGAAACGTCATTAAATTATAGTGACGCCGTAGAAGGAACCCGGGCCTCGATTGATCTCGCCTGCCGAGGATAATCGTCTTGGTGAATGTACGGAGGAAATCGTCACTCCTAGTTAGTTTTGGGATAAAAAAATGAAGTCTCACGGATAAAGTTATGATAAAAATTAGGAAAAATAAAAAAAAAATATACACAATAAAACAATTTTTGTTTATTGTGAATACCTGGATATCAATTCTTAATATAAATATCGACGTAAAGAATCTTAAACGGTCCGCCACTTACGCTTGCGAGTCGAGGGACAAAAATAACGTTAACGTTTTTACTTTCTCGGGAGATGTACCTTTTTCGTTTTTCCTCAAAATCGATAGTTGACGTTTCCGTAATTACCGGAGAGCGATCCTGCTGAGGGGAATCATCGAGGGCCGGGTTTCGCTCTACGTGAGCGACAAGGCGGCGTCAACTATAATATAATGACGTTTCCCGATTACCCATAAAAACGACCCGAACGATCAAACGGCAATATTTTCAGGGATGAACTTATGCGTTTAAGCATATTAATATAAATGGTATTATTGGACGTTTTTTTGTGGAATTATAAGTCGAAGTATAAGTTCGAAGGTTTGAAAAAAAAAATTTCAGAATTTTCTTCCCGAGTTGACTATTTTGGAGGAGCGATTTTTGATTTAAACTTTGAGTTATAAACGGTTACCGATGAACGATCACTATTGAACTATTATATAAACGCTAAACGAACGTTCTATTGCATAAAAAATGGATTCTAAAAACGTAGAGTCATTTATTTTGGGCTTTTACTACGTAAACGAGTCTTCATAAAGACGAGGACGTTTTTTCCGAGGTAAATGGGCGTCGTGGCAATATTTTTTATTTTGTGTTTTTTTAATTTAGTTTAACTCTAAAAATTATTTATCGTAGAAAATATGGACATTTAAGGGAGACTAAAACTATAAAATAAAATAATATAAATAACAGATAGTAAGTATAATTATTAACGTAATTAGAACTTTAAGAAGATTAATAAAATTCCAAAGTTTATGTTTAGAGTGTATGTTTAATACTGATAAATATCAATTCTTTCCATAATTAGAATTCTTTACATTTTTATTTTTCCTTTTATTGGTTTTTTCGAGGAAAAAGAACTCGCTTAATGGACAAAAAATTTTATTTGCACCATTTTCCGAAAAGTAGAGAGTGACGTTATTTCGTGCCCCGAGAGTGTACCGTAATCCGAAGGGTGGTAAAATGGGCGTCGTGCAAGTATTTTAGTTATTATTTATATTTTTGATTTGAGTTACCTTCTAAAATTATTTATCGTAGAAAAAGGAATTTAAAGGGTGATTAAACTATAAAAGAAATTTTAATATAGAATCGGAAGTATATAGTATAGGGATGCCGGAATAAATAACTTAAGACATTTTAATAAAATTAAAGAACGAAGAAAAAATTATATATCCGAATATGCTGAATAACTTATTATTGCAATGTTTTACAGACTTAGTATTCCGTAATAATTTTTTTTATTTACGACAGTTCGCCTTGAATCCTAGTTTGATGGAAGATGTGAAAAAAATTTTGTACATCGTATATGCAAATTTCTTATAAGCTTGGGTCAGTTTGATACATTGTTATGATTACGGATATGTTGTTACCTTAATTATTTGTGTTTAGCAAAGAATTTTACAAACATTAAGCGATTAATTACTATTGTTGTACCGTTTATTCTGTACCGTTTATAAGTCGCACACGGTATTAGTTAAAATTTTGAAAACAAAAAAAAATTCAATTGTGTGGTGCCAGGTCCGAAACTTTTTGAAAGCGATTTGATTGAGGTATCCTGGTTTGAAGTTTATAAATCGGTATAACCGATGAAAGTCAATATTGAACAATTATTACTCTTAGAACAGACGTTACTAGAAGCGCAAAATATGGATTCCTAAACGCGGTAGAGTCATTTATATATTGGGTTTTTACGAAACGTCAATATATGACGAGGACAGGGGACGATACTGGCAAAATATTTTTTAATATTTTTGTTTTAAATTTGGCTACCTCGTAAAAATTATTCTATCTGTAGAAAATGGAGATTTAAGGGACTAAACTATAGATAGAAAAAATGTGCTCTTCAGCTATATTTTTTTATTATTTTTTTTTAATGGTTCTTAGTTACCTCTAAAATTATTTATCGTAGAAAAAGGAGGAATTTAAAGGGTGATTAAACTATAAAAAATTTAATCAGGTAAAATACAATATATAGTATAGATCAGGATAAATAATTAAGAATTTAATAAAAATTAAGGAACGAAGAAAAATATAATACATAATCCTGTATAGCTGAATTACACTTATTATTAGCAAATTCTTGTACAGAACTTAGGATTCCGTAATGGAATTCTTTTGTATGCTGTTGAATTAGTCTCTAGGGCAGAAACTACGGCTTAGGCGAACAAAAAACATTAATTGTTGCACGCACCACTCCATCCACAGAAAAGTAGAGAGTAACGTTATTCCGTGCCCCGAGTGAACCTTTTAGATCCTTTTAACTATATTTTTTTAGCGTTAAATCTTTTAAAGGTGTAGACAAAAATGAAAAGCTATATCGTTAAAGCGATTAATTGAGTTATCTTCATAGTGACGGTTTATTCTAGTAGAGCGTTTATAAGGTCGCACAGGTATAAAGTTAAAATTTGAACAAAAAAAAATTCAAAGTTTGATCTCGCCATAGGATGACCTATTTGGAAAGAGCGATTTTTGAGATTTAGTGGACGCTTTTGAAGTTATAAACGGTATCCGATAGAACGTACCACTATTGGAACAATTATTACCTAAAACGGAAATTGCTAGAGAGGCGCGAAAAAAATGGATGTCTAGACCGCGGTAGAGTCCATTTATTTCTGGGTTTTTAACGCAAAGCGTCAAATATAGTGAGAGGACGCTTTCCGGTTCGGCGTGCAATATTTTATTTAAATTACTTTTTTTTATATTTAGGTACGCATCTAAAAGAAATATTATCGTAGAAAAAATGGAAATTTAAAGGAGCTAAACTAATAAAAAAATTAATATAAACACCAAACAAACGATGGCTTTCGTGCGTAGTTTCTTTATAATTAAATTTTGTAGGTTTATGGATTAGCATCTAGCACATTATATATTTGCGATAAGAAAACCTGAATTTAAGGGGGAACCAAATTTACAAAAAGTAATAAGTATAGCTATTACAAGTACAATTTGCCCCTCATCAAGAAAAACAAAACTCGCTTAAAGGAACGAAAATTTCATTTATAGGCAACATCTCCCCGAGAATTAAAAAGGTTACGTATATTTTTTTTATTTTGCCCGAGTCGAGGCGTAAGTGGAGGCACCTAATTAAGATTTCCTTTACGTCGCATATTTATAAGATTAAGGAATTGAATATTCAGGTATTGAGGCCGGTTTCCTGACTACGCTGCGTCATATAATAATAATGATCGGGTTTCTGACCGATAACCGTAAAGAAAAATGACCTTAGACTGTGCGTTAGGAAGCGTAGTAATTTATTTATTAGCAGTGACGTTTATTCTGTAAAACCGTTTAATAAGTCGAAGGTATAGATATTTCAATTTTTCCCGAGGTGGACTTTTTGGAGAGCCCTTTTAAATATTTCCCTTTTTGAGAGTTTATATACTGTATGAAGTAAAACCGTCAGCATTGAACTACTATTAACGCTTCACGGATGTTCTAAGCGTAAAACCATTGGATTCTAAAAAACGCGTAAGAGTCCATTTATTTTGGGCGTTTTATAAGCGAAACGGTCACTATACGAACGAAGGATGCTTCCGAGAGTATAGCATGGGCGTACGTGGTATTACTCTTTTTTTTATTTTTTTCAATTTAACTCTACAGGTCTTAAAATTTTTTATGAGTAGAATAATGAATATTATAGGGCTGACTAAACTATAAAAAAAATTAAATATGAAATTAACTAAGCATATAATTATGATTGTATTCAATACAAATAAGAAGCTTGGTAAAAATTAAGAAACGGAAAATAACTCAGATACTTCGATTGAAAATAAAGAAGCTCCTCAAGGTAAGACTTTGGAAAAACATTGGAAAGCTTTTAAGAGAGTATTTTTTCGACGGCAAGTGTATCCAGGTTTTTTTATATATGATATATAGTATAGTTATATAATATAGCTGTAAAACTAGACACTATACTATTATATTGATATATATATAATACTATATTATATTATATAATATACATGATATATTATAAATAATAATATAATATAGATAATTAGATCTTATATATATATATAATATATAATATATTATATATAGGATAGTATATATGAATATATATATATATATAGTAGTACTATAAGGTATATTATAATAGTATATATACTATAATATATAATAGTAACATGATTATTATTATTATTATAGATATCATTATAATATTATATTATATCGTATAAATACAGATATCCATATCACGCATATATGATATGAAACCAATTAATAAAATACTTATCTATATATATATAGCTAGATTAAAAATATATATTTACTATTATATCTTAATACAGCTAGTATATGAATAATATACGTAGTAGTCAAGTAGGAAGTAATTATCTATCTTAATTAATCTAAGAAAAGATTATGATATACCACCTCCCAATTGATGTAGATATAGTCACTATATATATATATGTTAGGAATGTATACTGAATATTACTATCGATATATCATATAAATTTATTTTTTAATATTTAGTCAGTGCCGTGTAAATTTCAAGTCTTTTCCTAATGAAAAATAATTTTTAGAGGGTAACGCTAAAGCACAACAAACTTACAGGTGTATATGAACTGGCACAGCCGAGAACTCCTATTGTCCTATAGGAGCTTTGACGATTTTTTTTTAGCTACCACTTAGAAAATTAACGTAAAAAAATATAAAGGATACCCTCTTACGCATCGTTCGGGCACGAAATAACGTTACTCTGCATACTTTTCGGAGATGGTGACAACATAATTTTGTGCTGTTTCCTTATAGCAGTAGTTTTTCCCGAGAGAACTAAGAAAAATATTAATTACGAGAATGCTAAGCTCTTTAAAGATTGCTAAATAATGAAGTTAAGTTCACATATTAGATATTCTATGTGTTTTTACGTTCTTAAAGTTTTTTCTTAAATTCTTAATTATTTATCATGATTATACTATTATTTATTTATACTTCAATTTTTCACAATTCATAAATTCTCACTCCATTCAAATTTTCCGTACGATAAAAATTCATAGGGGTAACTAAGGATTAAAAAAAAATAATAAAAAAATATTGCACGGAACGCCATTTACCCTCGGACAACGTCCCTCGTCATATAGTGATTGTTTCCGTAGAAGCGCAAAAGTATAATGATCTCTACGCGTTTAGAATCCATTTTTTTACGCTTAGAAACGTCGGTTAAGCGTGAAAATCAGTTCCAAATAGTGACCGTTTCAAATCGAACCGTTTATAACTCCAAACAGGTCCTAATGCAAAATCGCTCTCCAAACAGTCGACCTCGGGAAATAATTTCAAATTTTTACTTTCAAATTTTAACTATATACTATTCGACTTATAAACGAGTACAGAATAAACGGTCACTATAATGACATGAATTAATACGCTTAACTCGATAGTTTCATTCCTGAAATATTGCGTATGATCGTGTACCGAGTTCGTTTTATATGGTAATCGACGAACAGTACATTATAATTGTATAGTGACGCCGTAAAGTAGTGACGAGCCGTAGAGGAAACCGGCAGTGCGATTGATGACCCCTCCGAGGGATGCGTCTCGATCATTACGAAAACGTCACTATTCGATTTTGAAGGGAAAAAAAACAAAATGTTCACGGAAATAAAGTTATGATGAAAATTAGGCAAAATTAAGAACGCAGAAAAAATAAACAGATTAATGATATGTGAATACCTAAATATTCAAGTTCTTAAATATAGAATCATTCGACGGTAAAGGAAATCATTAAGGTCCCCAGCTTACGCTTGCGATCGGGCACAAAATGAACGTCTTATCATCATCTTCTCCGGGGAAGATGTTGCGCAAAAATATAATTTTTTCGTTTCTTAAGCGAGTTTTTTTTCGAAGGGCAAGTGTACTTTATATATATCATAATATATATATATAATATGATATATATATATATCGTATTATATATATATATATATATATATGATACTATATATATATAAAGATATAATATAGTATGATATATATCGATATGAATAGTATATTATATATTATATATATACTTATACTATAGTATATATAATAGCTATATAATTTACTATTTATAAGTATATAATATTATGATAAATATTATATATATCAATATAATAATAGGTATATTATATATATATAAATAATATTAATTATAATAAGCTATAGATATATATATAGGTTATATATTATTTTTTTTTATTTTAGTGTACACATCTATTTCATATTTTTCTATGAAAATAATTTTAGAGGGGTGACTTCGTCAAAAACTTAATTATAAAACTACAGCCGCCGGACCCCTACCTATTGTCCTATAGGCTTTGGAGCGATTTTTTTGCTAACAAGCCTTTTAAAAATTATATCTCAGTAAAAAAAATAATGTAAGGGATACCGGCAGCCTCCTACGGTATCACTCTCGGGCACGTAAATTAACGTTACTTATCCTCTACTGATTTCGGGAGCGATGGTGCAAAATAATTCATTATGGTTCTAAGCGAGTTTTTTTCACGAGCGAAACCGCATAAACTATAATCTCACGGAAATCTAAGGTCTTCTAAACACGAAATTAGCTAAAAATGAGAGTGTATTCACATATTCGGATATTTATTTTTTCTTCGTTCTTAATTTTTTTCTTAAATTCTAATTCCATTGATTTCATGATACTATATAAATAATATAATTTATTATGATTATTTTTCTTTTTTTTTAGTAGTTTATAGTGCATTATCTTAGAATATTCCTGTGTGTGTACGGAGTAAACTGAATAAATATATTGAGGACAGTAACTTAAAATTAAAAATAATAAAAAATTATTGCACGATTCGCACATTTAGGAACTTCGGAAACGTACCTCTGGTCATATAAGTGACGTTTCTGTAAAAAAGCCCTAAATTAAAGTGAACTGCTAACGTCGTTTATAGAATGCCCATCTTTTTACGCTTAGAGACGTCCGTTGAAGCGCGTAAGTAATAAGTTCCAATAGATGACGTTTTCATCGGAACCGTTTTATAACTCAAAAGGTCTAACTCAAAATCGCTCTCGCCAAAAAAGTGAACTCTGAAAAAAATCTAAAAAAAATTTTCTTCAAATTTTTTAACTTATACGGCTCGAACCTTATAAACATAGGACGACGACCACTAATAAATAATCATTAATACGATTAACGATGTTCAGTCCCTGAAAATATTGCAAGTTTGATGCGTTCGGAAGGTCGCGTTTTTATGTAATCGAGCACACGTCTTATAATTATAAGTGACGCGCGCGTAGAGGAAACCGGCGGCCCGTCGATTGATCCGTCCGAGGACGTCTCCGGCTAGTTAACCGAACGTACTAGATCTGTATTTTGAGGAAAAAACGAAAAGTTCACTTACATCTCGGGAGATGTTTGCAAAATAAATTTTTCGTTCTTACAGCGAGTTTCGTTTCTTTTTTGGTAGTAGTTAGCGTATATATTATATTATTTTTTTATAATTTAGTCTGCCCTTAAAATTTCAGTCTTTCTACGAGAATAATCAATTTTTAGATCTTAACTAAACACAGAAATAATAAACAAAACACAACGCAGACGACAGCCCATTTCCTATGGCTTTGAGCCGATTTTTTTGCTATAGAGTGATTAATAGCATTAATTAAGACACATTTAAGAAAATTAAGAACGAAAGAAATTTCTCAGTCTTTATTCCACTGCCCCTCTGTACTACTATTATCAAATTCTTTTTACATTATATAACTTTAGCGTGATTTATTTTTATTTTTTGGGTTTAAATTTCCACTTTAGCTTATAATCAACAAAAAATTATTTTGTCACAATCTCCCGAGAAGTAGAGATGAAACGTTATATTGCCGTTATTACTACGTTTTCCTGTTAGTGACGTTTTCATCGACCGTTTAACTTCAGAAGGTCTAAGAGATCAAGATCGCTCTCCAGAAGAGTGCCCAGAGCATAGCGTAGGAATGGTCGCCGATCTTAATTTATTTTCCGTTAATTGTGATTTTCTAAATTATATAATAATATAGGCTTTAAAGAAGTCGATTTTGTAGCTATAGATGTAGATATTATTTCTTATGTGGAAATCTAGATGTTTTTGAGGCTTGTCTCTTGCTAACAGCTGAATAGCAACATTATGAAATTATAGAGAGTTAAACGTAGTACATGACTATAAAAATGTTTAATTGTCAGGCCCCTTACTTCTTGTACCCATAGAGGTATATTTTTCCTTAAAATGTTTAATTTGTTTAAATTATTTTTGAATAATAAAATACATATATCGAAATGAGCCCACTTTTGGTGGCTAATGCAAAATAAATTATAATTATTCACTAACCTGAGTTGCTATCAGTTTTGGAATATATAAACATGGCTAACATGGCTCTGCATTCGAACCTGAGGCATGCGCTAGGTTCTTCTGAGCCTAAATTCCGTGTTTTTTTATTTTCGGTTATAAAAAAAAATCTCCGGGTAGCCATTGGCAGATTTATTACGTATCTCAATGATCTATAATAGAGGGAACGTTTTTTTGTGTGCTAACGCCTTAGCATAGGATTCCTGAAATTGGATTGTTGATGCTTGTTTTTCTTGCTACCAGCTGAAAATTGGGAAGAGAAAGAAATTATACTAGGTTTTGTTTTTCTCCGAAGGATAGTGTTAAATTCACAAAGATCTCCTATCTTCGATTTGAGGAAACAACCATTTTTTATATTCGCCCTTCGTATATTGGTTTTAAAAAAGTTCGTGAATTTAACATTTTTATTACTTAAATTTTCAAGTGGGCTTTGTTTAATTATCTATGAGATTCATTTTATTGTTTTACATAAAATCGCACATTGCTTTCAGATGTGACAAAACATTTCAAGTAAAAATATGCGTTTAAACATAAATTTTTTAATAAGTTTAATTTCATAGAAACAATTAAAAAAAAAGGATCTAAAATATTAAATACAGTACATTTATATTCAATGAAGGAGCCAAAAATTGACGTTTTCAGAGCTAGAAATTGGGAAATAAAAAGCCGAAAGTGTATATGAGTTTTTATTTAAAATATAGAGTATTGAAATAAGTGAAAGCATTGAATGCTAAGGCTCAATATTATATTGATTAAGGATATCGCTATGGGCAGAAATTTTTATCTTAAGGCGTTATTTTTGCTTTCTTTCTTTTATAGGCTCTTTCAAAAATATCTTTCGAGTTTCGATTTGGCTGCCAAAATAATTTCTTTAATCTCTTTTTACTTAGTCGCAAAACGTATAATGTGGTTCCGATTTTCTTCTTCAGGAAACTCGCCTCGAAGTTATATGGTGAGTCTTTTCTTTTTTCTCCGGCCGTTCATCAGGCCGTTAAACGACAGCCTCCTAAATACATGATTTATAACGTGGATAGGGGATGCGGATAGCTCGCTTTTCGCATTGCTGCCTCGTTACGATGAATAGCGTATGTTTCTGATGTGAACTACTCTAAAATGGAGTATTCTAGGATTTGAGCTTAAGACGACGTGCAAGCGGGTGAATATTTGAGAGTTTACCGTTTGCAATTTTGTGCTTGAACGAAATTAAAATATTACAACTATTAAGGGCCTAAAATACGTGCGCAAGCGCTAATCTGTGTCACATTCAAACACACGGGTCTTTAAACTCGTGTCTGTGACCCTCCCAGGAAATTCTGACGAATGACAAGTTCTGGTATTTGTGGCCTAATATTTTCAAATGGGGGGCCTTTCTATATTTTCAGTTCAAAGAAGGATTAACTAACGCATTCAGTTGCGGGTATTTACGTAAAAGTGCTCAAAATCTAATTTGCCATTATATTTGTGAGGACGTTTTTAAAGATTTTGAACCCACTTTGTTTTTATCTGCAGAAAAAATAGTGTTATGTATAATATATTTTAAATATACTAGTTTACATAGCTTTTTATTATTTTATAGGTATATATATTATAATATATACCCTCTTATTTTTACTGTATTCATGATATAACTATATATGTAATATATATAATATCATATATATATATATAATATATAATATATACGGGGTGCATACTATATATAAGTATACTGAATAAGTCTATCTATATACCGACAGAAGTGTAAGCGTAACTATGGTTCACCAGTACCTGGTCCAACTCAAGGTGAAGAACTGAGGTATTTAGGAGTGCAGTGATTCCTTTATAGTTCTTTTTTTATTGATTAACGTAACTTTTTTATTATAAAAAACTATAATTTCGTCGACAGCATTACAAGGCTCAACAAATAACTATGATATATTTTTAGTTGGCAGATGGTGTCAAAAATTATTGCTGATGATACGTTAATTTTGATTATCATACAAAAAATAGCTCTATTGTATTAAATTGTAAACTTTAAACTTTATTAAACGAAAAATGTTATAAAAAGTATCTTAAATAATTATATTATATTATATTATAAAGAGCTCACAAATAAACTGATTAATTATGGGTTTGTGCCGAAAATTTAAATTGATTGTTGCGACTTTAGTTAGAAATTTTTTCCACCAGAGAATAAAAAACACGGAATTTAAGGCGCGGTAAAGTAGCAATGCTCTGGTTGGCATGCAGCCCTTTAGGAACCAGTATAGATTGAAATTGGCATTTATTGTCAATAATCTGTTATATCCCTAGGACTCTTTTTAAAATTCAACGCAGGTAACGTTCCCTTTATGCCCGATTTTATATAATGCGTTTATGTGCACATTTTATACTTCTTGGGATTTCCCATATTAAGTTATAAATACATGTGAGGCGCAGAAATTTTCGCGGTGGTTAAAGGATCGCCGAGCTATGGTTGACAGCACTCTATGTATCTCAACACCTGAATATTTAGTGTGTTCCGAGACCCAAGCACCACTCTGCGAACAGGTGCGCACCCCTTTTAGAAGAGATAATTTTTTTTTTCAAGCGGGAGAAAACGCGCAGAAACACTTCGAATTAACCATGAATATTACTGCAAGTATTTCCGTAAAACTTAAATCAGTTGTAAGGGCCTTAAGGTACTCCTTATTAGTTTTGCGGTTGGTATAGGGGGATTCCTGGAGTGAGAAGTTTCAAATTCTAGTGACAAAAAAAACACTAAGTGTTCCCCCTTTGCGTAAGGTGGTGGAACAAAAACCGTTCCCTTTATTATGGTTTTGTGCCAAAAACACCATAACAACTGTAGTAGAGCAATTTTTTCCATACCAGAGGAAAAAAAAACATGGAATTTAGGCGCGTACCTCAACCAACACTCGCGTCCTTCACAGTAGGTCATAACTAAATTCGATAGATTGAAATTGCAATTTACGCATGACCATTATTTTCTTTTATCTGCTCGAATTTTTAAAATTCACCAGGTAACATTCCCTTTAGTGCGGAGGTTTTATTACTCGCTTTTTGGCGTCGGGCTTATGTACGTCGTTATATGTGTTATATTTAACAAAGAAATCATTTTAGGCCGTAAATTTCCCGGTGAAAGCTAGCCATAATTGACAGGCTTATTATTTATTCAAAGCCTGTATAGGGTTTTAGAGTATGGGTAGGCCCAGCAGCTACTGTCCTGATGACCGGTTTCGGCACAGCGCCCATTAAGAAGAGAATTTTTTTTTCGGGGGAGAAACCGAAAACTTCAATAACTCAGGAATAGAATTAAGATAACGTAAAACTCTAAATCAGTTGGAGGGTCGCTGCAGGTACCCGCTGCATTAGTTTTGCGTTGGGTTATTTGGGGATGGTTCCTGAAGGGATAGAGTTTTCAGAATTATCCTGAAGAAAAAACTAAGCTGTTCCGCGCTTGCGTAAAGGTGGTGAACATAACCGTTGCCCTTTTATTATGGTTTAGTGCCGACAAATATTAAATTTGATTGCAAGAAATCCTAGTCATAGCTATAGAATATCATTAACAAGGTACAATAGTACAACCGTGGTAAGTATCTACAACTGTATATAACATACTTTAATTTCAAGCGGCTGTTAGGCGTTATTAACCCAAGTTTAAAAATATAAGCTGTCAATATATTATGGCATACTTACACTTCTGAAATTTCGCGATCTATTGCTTTGTAAGTCAAGGAACGAGAAGATCAAAATTTGTTGGCCAACGCATAATAAAAATCGCACTAAAGGAAACGTTACCTTGTGAATTTTAATAATTCGTAGAAAAAGAAATAATGGTCATACGTAAATGCAATTTCAATCTAATCAATGTTAGTTATAGACACTAAACTGTAGGCAGGAGGCATGCTAGTTATAACGGCCTAGAATTAGCGGGTATTTTTGTCTTTATTTCTGTGTAGCGATAAGCAAAAAATTCTTAAAAGTATGCATGCAAATTTTAAAATATTTGAGCAAAAAGCCATAACATAAAGGAGAGTTGTAAGGGTTTTTTTGTTCCAGTACCGCTTACGCAAAGGAGGAACCACTTTAGGGGTATTTTTTTCCGGAAATTTTGAGAACTTGTACCCGCCAGGAACGCTCCGTACCCCGTTAAACTAATGAGGAGTACCTACGGACCCTAGACGACTAGATTTTGGGTTTTTACGATATGCTCAAATTATTCCTCGAGGTTATTGAGCCCACGTGTTGCCACAATAGTTTATATATTCACAAAAAACTGTAGTACCCTAAGCAGGAAGTCTTGGAAGATAATAGAAATCTAGCTGTGGTGCTGTACTAAGCCTTCGTGTCTATTTGTTCGCATCTCTTTGGTTAAGTTTCCGAGTATGATAAAGACTGGTTTAATTTTGCGATTTTCTTTATATGCAAGAGGATAGACATTTAAGTACTCTGTAAAAACGATAATCGACATTGGATTTTTAATACATAGTAGGCTGCGATGACCGGCTATTTTATTATTATCGTCTTTCGATTTCTAGACTAAATAAAAACTATTTCTGAAAGAAATGAAATAGGCGAAGGCGAAATATATTTATAATGGTGTATTGTTAAAAAAAAAGATCTACTGATGGAGATTGCTATAAAAAAATGTGGAGGGTCAAATCAGAATTAAGAAGTAAATAAAAAATTCTTATCGTTGAAAAAGTAATGAATGTATAGCAATTTTTTTAATTTTATATTCTATGTTTAATAATTCATATTCTTTTCTTTTGCCAATAATTTTTGATTGATCAACCCGTAAAATCATTCATCATTATATTTGGCTTGTCTTTTATAGTTAAATGTATTTAAAATATCTATAAAACAATAAAATAATAATTTTCGATTTTTTATGCCTTTATCAATTATTTAAGAGGAGCTAATATCGTTAAGACCAGATAATTTTAAATACACAAAAGTATTTTCTCGAATCCGAAAGCAACTCTTCAAAAGCTAGATCGAGACGAATCACGCTAGCGACGCAATTTATAGAGGATCTATTACTACGTTACCAATACGCTTAACTTTAGCTCGAGCTAACGCGAAGTCCAAGATTCTACTTGCAGTATTTTATTGTGTTTTCTCCGACAAAAACTCGCGTTAGGGAACGACAAACTTATTTTTGCCAAGGTGCAACTACCCGGGAGATAGTCGAAAAAATACATCATTTCGTGCCGGCGATCGGAGCTTAAGGGGAAAACTCTTGAGATTTTTTCCACCGTTAATTTTAAAAGTGTTCTTTAAACGAAGAAACCACGACAGCCCGGCTTGGAAAGGGTAAGCCAAGTACGGTCTAAGCACGGCAATACAGATCTGCTTATTAGTTCTGATATTTGAAACCGGCTTGCGCGAAAAATGCTCGACGGATCGCGATAGGTGACCGCAGTTTTGATCTATTACTTCTTTACCACACGCTTAACCTTACAGGGCAACGCACAAAGTACCAAGGATGTTTGTAAATTGCTTTTTTTTGGCTGGTCCTCGAGAAAATACTCGCATTAGGGAACGAAAAATTATTTTTGCCCCAACTCTCGAGAAGTCGAAAGTAACGTTATTTCGTGTGCCCTGATCGGAGCGTAAGGGGGAAGGAACACTTGAGAATTTTTTACCGTTAATTTTCTAGTGTTCTTTAGAAGGTTGCGGGGCCCCCCTCGAGAAAAAAACAACCCCCACACGGGAAGTAATTTACGGGGTGTATAAGCACTTTCCCGATCACTTTTAGTTTTACGAATATCCGAAGCCGCTTCGAAAAAATGAATTCGACAGGATCGTGAAGGGCCGACCGCAGTTTCGATCATATCAGCTATCGTTAAAACAAGCTCAACGCTTACTCGGCTAACTGGATAGACGCATTAGGATATTAACCCGTATACTTTTTTTTTCGTGTCCATCGAGAAATAAAACTCGCTTAGGGAACGACAAATTATTTGGACCCATTTCCCGAGAAGTCGAAAGTAACGTTATTTCGTGCCCCGAACAAGGAAGGAACCCTATGAATTATATCACGTTAATTTTCAAAGTGTTCTTCATATTCCAGTTTAATTTATTTTTTTCACAAATTATATTCCAGACACGTTCGTTTTGATTATTAACCAAAATTTATATGATCAACTCACGAATATCAAAATTAGACACGAAGATGTGGCGGCATTAGCTTCTTTTAATAAAAGAGAAATGAAAATAAAAAATTTTTTAAACAATTTTTATTAGCATGAGAAAAATAATAGTGTATAACATTATTTTAAAAAAATAGCAAACGTAGAGTGACAACAGCTCGTGAATTTTCAAAAAACTTGCTCCGTTTGTGGCAAAGGCCTGCTGAAACTAAATATCCTAGCTTTTATTCAATATTTTTTGGCAGTTTTTTTCGAAAACGCTGAAAACCCTTACTGTTAATACTTGGGGTTTGGATATTCAATTCGGCGAGATATCCGGTTTCACACCTTCGTATTTATTCGTATGTTCTCTTCGCCTTAGAACCGCCTCGTTGTGCGTTTAAATTAACTATGACACTCTAGCAGCGAAAACTCTCTTTTATAGGTGAAAAGTGTCACGTCAGCTTTATTTGTTATGATTATTAAGCCAAAAAGTAATTCGAAAAACAAAATATTTCCAATATTAATTATTTAAAACAAATCCATTGGTTCTATTGTAATTTCGATGTTGCTTAGCTGACCATATTATATTGCAATAATACATTTTAAAAGGCTTGAATTTTTTGATTATTAAAGCAAAAACATATATAATAATAAAAAATAACGCCAAATTTATTTAAATTTTGCTTAGTTTGACAAATAAATTAAAATATTTTCTTTATCTATTACTAGGCGAAAATAAGTTTATCATTAAATATTCAAATAGCTGAAACGTGAATAAGTTCCGAACATATATTAAATATTAATTTTTTTTTTTACATATGAAAGATTATTGGTGCTACAAAAACAATATTAATATTAATTATAGTCACATATGCGCTTACGTAACAAATTATAAATCTATATATTAAATACGTTATTTTTTTTTTCGAATTGTCAAATGTTTAAATGAAATCTCTTCTCAGAAACACGAAATTGATTTTTTGTTAATCAAATATCGCTTTGCTTGCTTTTTCCTCTCAATTCCGAAACTTATAAATATTGATTTTTTTTTGTTTATCAGCAAAAGCCAGTTTTAACAACAACGAAAATAATTTTACTTTATCAAATATCACTTACGTGACATCTTAATTCTATCATATTTTAAATCTTAATTTTTGTTAAATATCAAGGATAAAATATTGAAAAAAAAAGCCAACAATTATTATTTTTTTATAGATTAGTCTCCTAAAATTCATTTTCTACGAAATTTAAAGCATATGAACCATTTTTAACAATAAAAGATTTTAAAAAATGTATACGTACAACGCCCATTTCCCTTATGTATACCTGAATATCAAGTAACTCTCTTTATAGGACTTATATTCGTAATACTTGTCTTTCTGTTGTTGCCTCGAAAAAAACACGCTGTATGGAAACGCTAGAACAGTTTATTTTGCATCATCAGGTCCGCCGAGAGAGAGTAAAATGTAACGTCGGTAATTGTCGCTGCCCCGATTCGACAGCGTATGATGTAAAATTAATTTTTAAGGACTGCAAGGGGGGGTGGGTGCAGGGGGGGGGGGAGACCCCCCGTAAAGGAATTTCTGAGCGTCATAAGTTTACTTCATAAATATGGAATTATTTATGTTTCTTATTATAATTTTAAAATTGCTCGTCCAAGTTTTTTTTTTCAAATATTTGATATAGACCCTTCGAGCATTAATAACGGCCACATCAGAATAAAACGACCACTTATTTAATAGATAATCCTAATACGCTTAACACCCGATAGTTTTCCGTACTGAAAATATTGAGCCGTTGGTTGTTTGAGGTGGTTTTAATGCGTAATCGAGAAACGTCATTTATATTATATATTCAAGTCGACTGGTGCACGTCAGAGCGAACCGCGGCTCGATTGTACCTCCCATTGGCGAGGATGGGTCTCGGTAATTCGAAACGTCACTAATCGTATTTGAGGAAAAAAAACGAAAGTTCACACGATAAGATATGATGAGAAATTAGGAGAAAAATCTAGAGACATAGAAAATAAACAATTATAATAGGATCGGAACTAAAAACTCGCTTAAGGAACAAGAAATTTATTTTGGACGTTTCCGATCGTGCAATATTTTTTTTATTGTGTTATTTAGATTATATTCTATCAACCATTATTTAACGTAGAAAATGGAATTTAAGGGAGACAAAGCTGTTGAAGGAAAATATTATTTAAATAAATATATTGCACTTGTGTAAAATTTAACCAGTAGAACAAAAATCTTAGGTAGCCTCACTGCAGGGTTTCAGCATCACAGGGCCACACGAATAACGTTACTTCTCTTACCGTTACTTCGGGAAGATATTAGTACCCCGAGGAAACCCAAAAAACGGAAAAAAATAATTACGGGAAATCTAAAGTTCTGTGGAAAGAATTGATGAGTATCATCCCGTGTTATTCACACATATTTGATATTTATCTATATTTTTGACTTCGTGTCTAATTATTCTCTTAAAAAGTAGCTTAATTAACGTTGATCATCAATCTGTAGCAAAATAATCAAGCTTAAAACCAATAGAAAATAAGGCGTCGTGGCGCATTTTTTGTTAATATATTTTTTGTTTATGATAACTGACATAAAAAATAAATTTTTTGCCATAAAAACTGAATTTAAGGGAATACTAACATTATAAAATTACATAATAATTATAACATATAAGTATAATTATCTGTTCGCCCTAGAAAAGCATAAACTCGCGCTTAGACAGAAAAATGTTTATTGGTTGCAAACATCAATACATGAGAGAGTAAAACGTTACGTTTATGTTTGCCGCACGCGATCCGAAGCGTAAAGTGAAGGACCTTAGGTATTACCGCACGGCACCATCTATCAAATGAATTGATATTTCAGCCGGGTCAAATTCGGGATAG
The DNA here is from genome assembly GCA_015478945.1 of Trachelipus rathkii. NCBI lineage: Eukaryota > Metazoa > Arthropoda > Malacostraca > Isopoda > Trachelipodidae > Trachelipus > Trachelipus rathkii. The sequence goes on along the minus strand of JABUQX010066530.1, from coordinate 51,050 downwards.
TCCTTTCGGAAAATTTTCTTCTTTTTCGGACAACAACGCAAAAAAAAGAATTAAACTGCATTCTATCAGTTTACCTGTTAGAGGTATCAATAAGATTACGTTCGGGTAAATCATTTGGATAATTTTAATTTTTATCTTCGTTCGTCAATGGTTTTCATCGGCAAAGGTCATTCTTCGCAATGCTTTCATGCTCGTCGAGCAAAAAACGAATCTCTATAAACGCTATATAAATAGGCGTCGTCGCGTTTTGTTTTAATTAGTTTTTTGTTTAGGGTTTACGCTCTAAAAATTGTTAATTTCGTGAGAACAACTTAACTTCTAGGGGAGGAGCTAAATTACAAAAAAATAATAGATTATAGATGTAGAGTTCACTTGCCCTCAGAAAAGCCAGACTCGCTTATGACCGAAAAAATTTTTATTTTGCAACATCGCATTCCCGGAGAAGTAAGGTTAGGTTATTTTGTGCACCGATGAAAGCCGTAAAAGTCGGGAACCTGTTAAATTTTCGTTACGATAGGATTTTGAATAATAAGACATTGATATTGCAGAGAGTACTCCATTTATTCGCCTAATTTCATCATAAGCCTATTATTCCGTGAACTGTTATCGTATTTTTATACTCAAACGAGAAACGATACGGTCGAAAATGCTGAGTTGATATAACGTTTTCTGATAATAGTTACCAGAAACGATTACTGCGGGGTAAAGTCGAGGCCGGGGTTTCCTCTACGTGCAGTCACTAAATATACATGACGTTTTCGATTACCATAAAACGACCGTCCAGCGAATCAAACGGCAATATTTTCAGGACGACAGCTAATGTTAGCGTACAGTTAAATAGTATTAGAAGATGACGGTTTTACTTCTCGGTCCGTTTTATTAGGTCGACAGGTCTAAGGTCAAAATTTGAAAGAAAATTCTCAACTTAATCTTCCAATGGTTCTTTAGTCTCTACTCTATACATTAGAGTCTAAGAACGTTTCGAGTTTATAAGACGGTTGCCGATGAAAACGTCAATATTGGAACAGATTTATTGATATATATATATATAAGTATAAATAAATATATAGTATATTATAGTACTATAATATATATAGTTATATTATAGTATATTACTATATATAATAGGTAATATACTATAATAATATAGTAATATATCGTATATAATATAATATATATAGTACTTATATGATATATATAAGTAGGTATAAGTGATATATCATATTATATGATATATATAACTATGATATTATATATATGTATATATACTCAATTAGGTATATGGATCACTTACTTGTTCCTTATTAACAAATACATCTTAGGTGTTGCCGGAAATTTCCCGGTGAAAGATTCCATATTGACAAGCTTATGTTTTCAAACCTGTATATTTAGAGTTGGGAGGCCCAGCACTACTCTGTGACTGGATGCGGCACGCCCAACTAGAAGAGAAATTTTGTTTTTTTGGGGGGTAAAATAAAAAACTTCAATAACTCAGGAATAATTTGAGATATGTAAAATTTTAAAACAGTTGTAGCGGTCCTTAAGGTACTCCTCCATTAAGGCGTGTTGCGGGAGTAGCAGCGGAAGTTCTGAGAGAACGAGTTCAGGAGATATTCCGGAAAGAAAAACCCAAGTTGTTACTCAGTAACCTAATTGCATTCTACCCTATGACATTACGTTTTTTTCTACGAATTTTTAAATGCACAAGGCCTGTGCGAGTATTTTTGATAGAACTAAAAGCAGCTGTAATGGGCGCTTTAGACGCGTCTCGTTACTTTAACGAGGGTGTCGGGCTAATGCTAATCTGAAGCCCATTTAAACCGTGACGTGAAAAAAAATTTTTACACATCAATGAGTTCCGCCTTTCGACGCATCGGACGGATATTTATGCTAGCCGTTTTCTAATTCTTTACTGCAGCTCTTGCATAGTTTGAATTTCAATCGTGTATAGATTCCCATAATCACGAGATGATTTTTCGATTAAAAGCAAAAAAAAATAATTAAGGTGCAAAAATGACAAGACGCTTAAATCTCTTGAGGAAGGCAATGGTTCAAGCGTGTCGTGAGGAAGTATGAGTTCGATAACTGCAGTCACCGTCTTATCCGGATCCGTCGATCAATTTGCAAGTCGACTTCGTTTTCGAAAAACTGGAGAAGAGTCAGCTTGAAATAGTGGTTGACGCCACGCTAGTTTACTCTCGCGGGCAGGTCGGGGAGCTTCTTGACCAAACTCATGGAAAATTTAAGCGTAAAAATTCTCAAGGGTCCCGCTCTCTTTGACGCTCCGATCGTGCCACGGTACGAATACAAAATACGGGTTGCTATTTCTTAATTCTCGGAGACGGGGGAATAATAAGTTTTTACGTCTCCTCTTTAAGGCGAGTTTTTTTTTCGACGAAATTGTTCAGATGAGAAAACGAAAAGTAGGAAGATTGCAGTTATGTTCTTTCACAGACCGTCGATTCGACAATTAAGCGTTAGAAAGTAACATTGCTCTTACCGATTATCGAGACTAATATCGATATAGGTCCGGACCGCCTTTTAACAGGGTGAAATGACACGAGGCAGCATAAGCGTTGAAGAATCATACCAGCGGAGTATCTATCTCATACCGTTTGGCCCACTATTTTAAGGCGCTTATTCCATTTAAAGTGCGCTACCTTAGCGGAGAAATTCTACAAGCTAGAGTGGTGATCTTAGAAAATCCATAGTACTGTCAGTTATTGACTCTTCTAACGAATATATGTTTCCCTACTGCTTATATAATATTTTATAAAGACATTTTTTAATATTTTTTCATTTTAAGGCTGGAATGCTATTCCGCAATTTTAATACAATAGAGCTATTTTTGTGTGATAATCCAACCTATTAAGCCGATCATTCCAGGCAATATTTATTTTCACTACTGACAATAATGATTTCATTCATCATAGTATTTATTGTGAGCTCGTGCGTAAGAAGTGGATAACGAAATGTAAACCTGTTTCCTTCTTATAGTTTAGATAATAAAAAGTTACGGATAAATCAATAAAAGAACTTGTAAAAGATGATTTGGTCAACACATTTTTATTAAATTAAATGTTTTATATTGATTCAATGTTTATAAGAATGAGTTCTAACTTTTGTTGTAAAGTAAATCTATATTAAGGAATCATCCACAATAATTCGTGTCATTTACACGCCACTATTAATAATATACTATATATATATAATATATAATTATAATATATAATAATAGTTATATTAATTATTATGTATATTATGACCAGTCTAATATATATATAATATATCATCATGCCGCATATATATATACTAGTACATAATTAGGTATATCATTATAATATATAATAATCTATATATATTATATATATAGTATATATATCTAATATAAATATACACTAATAAGTACACGTAGGGTACTGCTATCTTAGCAATCGGATCATAATCGGAATATTTCGGAACCCTATGTTAAGCTGCAAGTGCCATTTCATAGTGAGCTTCCCTCTAGGAGAAATTACCACGTAACGATATTAATATATTGGTTAGGAATGTGAACCATAGGTTATCTTCCATGCGAAATAGAGCGCAGGTGGTGGCGCAGCCAAAATAGCCGGTAATGGCCCCCGGATACTAACGTATTATAAGACGACGGTTTATCTATAGAAGGTTAAAGCTTATTCGACAACCCGTCGAATTTTTAAATTTTTCAGATATCAGTGTTTTTTGAAGGAGTTTTTTATTATCATAATTGTTAGAGGATTGAGCAAATTTTCGGGGTGTAGAAAGGTATAAACGCTAGCGTGTGATAACTAAGTGGATGCACACTTAGGTCGATACATTACGTATTTGACTGCATTCGTGTTCCGCCATGCACGACTCTTTTTCGCATTCGGAAGAGAAATTAAATTAACGATCCCTGAACAACTAAGCCCTATAGTCGAACGATAGCTGCGTAAGAATTTCTCGCTAAGGTACCGCACTGAAAAAAACAAGCGCGTACTTAAGGGTCCGACGTAACTCGAAAATGGTAAGAGATAGATATTTCTTTCCTTCGTATTTGGGATTAGCTTGCGCAAATTGTTAGGCGGGTGTAAAATCGAGGCTTACAATCCCAATAAGAGTAAAGTAAGAAAATGTCATTTTTTTATGATAAAATCAATGTTATAACGAAATAAAAAGTTATTTAAAATATTAAATAAAATGCTTTTATATTCATATGAAAGGCTCCTTCATTGAAAATAAATGTATTTTATTTAATATTTTAGATACTTTTTGCAACTTTTTTTTCTATAAAATTATTCTTATTAAAAAATTGATGTTTTCTTAATTTCCTCTCATTGGGATCGTAGGCCTCGATTTTCCACACGTCTAACAATTTGCGCGAGCTAATTCCGAATGAAGGACAGAAGTTTCCATCTCTTACTTCTTTCGAGTTAATATCGGTAAGTCGGCCCCCGTTTAACGGGCTTGTTCCATTTTCAGTGCGCTACCTTAGCGAGAAATTCCTGGTTAATTTAGGGATTTGCTTTCTCTCACTGAAATAAAATATTGCGTTTATTTCCTGATATCGTGTAAATCGAAGTAGTTTTTTATCTTCATTGTAAGAGAATGAAAATTCGTGGTATCGGAAAATTCTAACCTTTTGTGCCCTGCTGCCATTGGCCACTCTTTTCGCATTGGAAGTAACCGATTTAACGTTCCTGAACAATATCCTAAATTACGTAGGAATTTCTCGCTAAGGTAGCGCACTGAAAATGGTACAAGCGCGTTAAATAGGGGTCCCACGTATCGATATTAACTCGAAAGTGGTAAGAGATAGATACTTCTATCCTTCATATAATGAATTAGCGTATGCAAATTGCAAAGTGGGTAGAAAATCGAGGCCTACAATCCCAATAAAAGAAAATTATGAAAAACTCAATTTTTTCTGATATAATTATTGTCATAACGAAATAAAATGTTTAAAAAAGCATCTAAAATATTAAATAAAATGCACTTATGTTCATTTGAGGGTTCCTACGTAGAATCTCTAGCTGAGTTCAAATATGGCGTTTATTTCCAGATATCTTGTAAATCGGAGAAGAAGTTTTATTTTCTTAATTTTGAGGTAATGGAAATTCGGGATGTCAGAAAGTTCTAACCTAGTAAATTATATTCCTTTATTACCCTTGGTAACTTTAGATCCTAGTGAAAACTTATCTGTGATGTGCTGTGCATGGACGCTCATCACGCACAATGAACCGATAAATTTAGCAATCCTGGAACAATATCCTAATCACAAAGGAATTTTTCTCATAGGTTGCGCAATAAAAATGGAACCAGTGCGTTAAATAGAGGTCCGACGTTTCTACCTTTAACTTGACAACGCTAGGAGGTATATGCTACCTTCATAGTAAAAATTTATTGCTGATAATACATAAACATTGATAATCTTATCTTTTCTTATATTGTCTTCTATAAATTATTATTTATATTATTTAAATAGGGTGTTTTTAAATAATAGTAAATAGATAACTAATAGATTAATGTTCAAACAGATTTTTCAAATCCATAAAAGAGGAGTGTCGTTGTTCTTACGCAGGAGGTTAGATGAGCTGCAACGGCCTCTCAACATTTACTACCAGTGGAAAAGGCGAGTGCAAGCATTTGCCTCAAAACGACGGAAGGAACCATTAAGAGCACCTATAGAACCAACAGACCCGCCACAAAACCGGAAGCTTCTGACTCAAAGTAAGAAATAAATTTATAATTATTATTATTATCTATATTTATTCTTCTATATACATAATAATTTTAAAAATGTAATTTGCGTCTACCTATTTTTTTCAACCTTTTTTCATCACAACCTTTTTGTTGCTTGTTTTAGTCCATTAATTATTATCTTATTCTTGCTTGCCCGCACTCAGCGAACAAGCTCGGCTGGTTAAGATTAAGAGATGCGTAGCATTGATGCTTGTATTTTTTTATGAATAAACTAACGTTTTCATCAGCATAAAAAGTACTTATTTTGAAATTTCATAGGAACTAATATAACTCGATGGTCTAAGTCCTAAACCTTATTGTATATAGTTCATTATTGAAAAAAACAATTCAGAAACATATATTTTTCGCACCATTTTCACGCCATCAAGCAGTCGACGCTAGTGGTATTAGTTCCCGACCAGGATGAATCGTCACTGTGAGATAATTAATTAATGCATTTTATTGATTATTATTATCATTTAAAAAAGAATGGAATGTTCGACCAGAGAACATATTCACAATAAAATAAGAACGCGCCACTCTAATGATTACTGGTTAAATTTTACCGCATGAGCTATCCTAAGATGTTTTGAAAATCGGCGAATAAGGAAAATAAGTAAACAGTTATTATCATAATATCAATGAGGTGTTGAACATCTTCCTTTTAAATATCACAAATATGGAAAAGAAAACAGTTGATCCTCTATTATGTTGTCATATTTTTGATGAGTTAGAGACGCACAATCTGAAAGGATCCTTATATTATATTATCGCAATTTAGTGTAACGTCAACACGTCCATTAATGGTTTTTCAGAGCCTGTAGACGAAATAGGAGAAAACGAAATAACTGGTCGAAACGGCAGGCCTGCAGCTTTGGTGAACCGGAACGTCCAACGTAGGCCCAGAAAGACAGTGAGTGTTGTATCATATGTCAAAGAAACCGGTGCGGTAGAGATGTTAAAGATATAATATGGAAAGGATAACAGTTAGGCGATCGTCTAGTTCGATCAACAAGAATACATTACTGGATAGTAACTGATTAAGATATAAATTATAAATATACTATATTTAAATATATATATATAGTATATACTAATGTACTTTCTGAGTTGTTTATATATATATATAACTGATATAATTGATTACGGTTATATATATATATAATACTTATAATAAATAATATTAATCCGCAAATATTTTAGAATACGGAAAATAAATTTTTTGTATTGTTTTATATATTACTAAATAAGGTTATTAATTTATATATTTTTAAGTATATATATAGTTATATCTGAAATATTAATATATATATATAAATCATATATATATATTATATAGTATAATATATTATAATAATAAATATAATAATAGTATATATATAATTTATTTATATAATAAGAGCATAAATATATATATTGTATATATGTTAAATATATATATCATACATATATATTTATTTCATATTTTAACAATTAATAATAATTTATTTAATATTTATTATGCATGATTTAATATTTCATATTAAATAATATACTGCATACCATCTGAGTTATATATATATATATATATATCACTCCCTATACTATGAGATATAGTATATATATATATATAATATATATATATATCTATATGACTAATATACATATATATTAAGAATATATGTATAATCAAGCGCTAATTATTCGCAGATATTAAGACTTTATCAATGGGGTAATATTGAAAGTTTGTGTACAACAGGACGTCTGTCCGCGTTGATGAATCAAAATGCTTATCTAGTTCTGAGTTTTCACGCGACCCCGTGAGGACTATTGAAACAAGAGTGGGCGAATGATGAGAAATCGTTCTCGTCCTAAAAAAAACAATCTGGTGTTAGATCCGTGTATCAGCACGATGGGGTTTGTGTTTACGGCAAGTGATTCGGGATACAATTGGCAATAAGGTTCTGCAAACCGAATCATCTGTTCGCATCCTGAAGATTCAAATTTTCAGACATCTCTCTCACTCTCTACTCGCTCTTCACGCTCGAAGAGCTTATCAATCGGTCATCACAGAATGAATTGATGCGAGGATGATGTCGATTATAACCAGATTAGAACTTGTATTACAAACGCGCATTAAAGAGTTTCAACGGATAATGAAGAACGGGCCTCAGCGAAATGATGCTGGAAGCAGAAGATGGAAATTTCAAGATTAATAGAAGAAGCTAGCAAATTGCGCGGGGAATCATGAACTGTTTGATTCCGAACGCATGAAAAAGAATAACAGCTTAAAAATTTCCTACTGACTGATGAGACCAAATGATGGTGGATCGAACGCGGCTTGGAACAACAAAATCCTTAAATCATAATCGAAGTTAAGAATATTCTTGCGATTAATGGACAAAATAAAGAAATACGATATGGACAAAGTTGATATATGCGACTCGAACTTATCACGTTACATATTGCCTGAGAATACTCAGAAAACGGTGATAATTTCATCAACGAAGGGCAGCGAAATTTTCAAGTGAATATAAAATTGTTCGCGACTACTTGGTGTGACCCTTCTCGAGGTCGACCTTTTATTGGCCTCAGAGACATTCGTTAGGAACGGCAAAATGAGGGTAATACACCTTCCATCGCTCTTTGGGTGAAGCTTCGGGGAACCAAAAAAAGAAAGGCTCGACGAGAACAAATGCTGGTAAAATTCCCATCGCTTTTTAGGCGAAGTATCGGGAACCAAAAAAAGAAAGCTCGAAGGTAAATATGAAAAAAAGGATAAGAATGAGTTTCTGGTAGCGTTGAAATATGCAGAAGAGGACATAAAAA
>JABUQX010066530.1:32500-37500 GCA_015478945.1 Trachelipus rathkii | reverse complement strand
TATATAATATAATATATATATATATTATGGATATATATATATATAAGTATAATACATATCTATATATAGTAGGTATATATATATATTATGATATTATATATATATAGTATATATGATATATATTTATATAATATATATTAGTGATATATATTATATTATCTAGTATATATATATATATAATATGGGCTATGGTCAATTTATATATAGACATATATATTAAACAAAGATTAAGACATATTCTATATATGCATATAAATATAATATATAAATATAATATATATACTATATATATATATATAATATATATATATATATATATATATATATATATATATATATATATATATAATATATATATATATAATATATATATATATATATACAGATATACGGATATACAGATAGATAATGCATGTGTATCTTGCCCAAATATATATGCTGTAAAAATTTCATATTGATTGGATAAATAATAAAAAGATATAGCCATTTTTTATTTATGAAATGGTAAAAAAAAAAATTCTGTCATTTTTTTTTTAGTTTTCAAGTGAATGGAGGCAAAACTGGACAAACAATAATATATTTTTGGGGATTCAACTCTCCAAAAAAATGCAAAAGGAAAAAGTCATATATAAGCCAACAAAAAATTTGTTCCCAGTTATTATATATTATTATTATTATTATTATTATTATTATTATTATTATTATTATTATTATTATTATTATTATTATTATTATTATTATTATTATTATTATTATTATTATTATTATTATTATTATTATTATTATTATTATTATTATTATTATTATATTTGTTTTTTTCATTATTATATATATTATTATTATTATTATTGTATATGGGACAATTTTTATTGCTTGGTATAAAGACTTGTTTCTTATGATTTTTTTTACGCTGAATCTAAAAATTATATTGGTGTTTGTCTATAAGGTCCAGTTTTGCCACCTTTCACATGAAAACTAAAAAAATGGCAAATATTTTTTTTATCATTTCATAAATGAAAAACATCTATATCTTTTTATTATTTGTCCTATCAATTTGAAATTTTCACAGCATATATATTTAGGCAAGATACATATATTTTATTTACATTATGTGTTTGAAAATTCAACCGTTTTATTTCTGTTCACGGAAAAATTCAAATTTTTGTAATATTTTTTCATGTTTACATGTGAAAAGAGACAAATCTGGAAGAATCGAATCGTGTTTTTGACATGTATAATGAATGTTACGTCAAAGAATATGTAATGAAATGTGCCGAGTTCGAATACACTGGTCCCAGTCTTCTATGAGATATTATATGTCCTGAAGGTGGGGTGATATATATATAATATATATATATATTATATATATGTTGAAATTTCTATTTGCATGTTTATTCTTTATATCCTAAAATAATATATAATATATATATATATAATATTATATATATTATATATATATATATACGAATGACGAAATTACTATCTTCTTAATTTATAAGGTATAGAATATTTGCTTCCCCCTTGAGGTTTTATTATTATAAAGAAACTATTTTTCTTAGATTTTAATTATTTAACACTGACACTGTAAAATTCTTACACATAATTTTTAACAAATAAATATAATAAATATAGTAAACATCTAGCTTTCGTGCTCGTGGGCGATGCACTTCTTCAGGACTGAGCAGAATAATACAGTATTTCTTAGGAATTTGACTACTTTTTGAAATGGCTACTTGGTCGATTTTCTAATTTGTGAAGGAGGTCATACCATTTTGAGTAATTTATTGAGTTGTGATATAACTAACCTATACCTAAAGAACTCGCCCTCTCTCAATAAATTACTCAAAAGGGTATGACCTCCTTCACAAATTAAAAAATCGACCAAGTAGCCATTTCAAAAAGTAGTCAAATTCCTAAGAAATACTGTATTATTCTACTCAGTCGGAGTCAGTCCTGAGGTAGGGCATCGCCCTACGTAGCTACGAAATATTTTAAAGTTTGGATAATTTAATTTTGTTAAAAATTATGTGTAAGAAATTTACAAGTGTCAGTTATTAGATAATTAAAATCTTAAGAAAATAATTCTTTATATATATAGATATATTATATTATTATATATATATAAATTATATATATATATATATAATATATATATATTATATATATATATATTTATGATATATAATATTATGTATATATATATATATATATATGAAGTACTTGGGGCTAAGACTCTAAAGAATTTAACTATCCGCTTTCCGCATTCGCATCCGCGATAGTGATTTTTAGCTATCTCGCATCCGCATTCCATCCGCATCCGCGGATTAGTGAAAGAATCAACCATCCGCTACACCTCTAAATATATATATATATAATAGTATATATATATATATATTAGTATATATATGTATTATATATATTTACTATAATTAATATAGATATATAATATATATATACTATATATATATATATATATATATATTATAGATAATAATATTTATATATATAAATATAATATATATTATATATATATAGAATATATATATATATAGTATATATATATTATGATATTATATATATATATATATTAATATATTTATATATATATATATATGCTATATATATATATAGTATATATAAATATATATTATAAATATATATATATATATATATATATGAGATATATTATATAAATATATATATATAAGTATATAAATATATAATATATTATATATTATATATATATATATAATATATATATATATATATATATATATTAATATATAATATATATCTATATATATATATATAGGTATATTATAATTATAATATATATATATATATATTATTAGCAGATATACGGGATATACAGATAGATAATGCATGTTATCTTGCCCCCAAAATATATATTGCTGTAAAAATTTATATTAATTGGATAAATAATAAAAGATATAGCGTTTTTCATTTATGAAATGGTAAAAAAAAAAATTCTGTCATTTTTTTTGTTTTCATGTGAATGGAGGCAAAACTGGACAACAAGTAAATATTTTTGGGGATTCACTCTCCAAAAATGCGAAAAGGAAAAAGTCATATATAACCCAAAAAATTTGTTCCAGTTATATTATTATTTAATTATTAATTATTCATTATTATTATTATTATTATTTATTAATTATTATTATTAATTATTATATTATTATTATTATTATTATTATTATTATAAAAGCCAACAAAAAAATTATTATTAGTTATTATTATTATTATTATTATTATTATTATTATTATTATTATTATTATTATTATTATTATTATTATTATTATTATTATTATTGTATACTGGGGAACAAAATTTTTATTGACTTGTATATAAGACTTGTTTCTTATGATTTTTTTTACGCTGAATCTAAAAATTATATTGGTGTTTGTCTATAAGGTCCAGTTTTGCACCTTTCACAGAAAACTAAAAAAATGCAATATTTTTTTTATCATTTCATAAATGAAAAACATCTATATCTTTTTATTATTTGTCCTATCAATTTGAAATTTTCACAGCATATATATTTAGGCAAGATACATATATTTTATTTACATTATGTGTTTGAAAATTCAACCGTTTTATTTCTGTTCACGGAAAAATTCAAATTTTTGTAAATATTTTTTCATGTTTACATTGGGAGTAGTCAAATTTTGAAGAATAAATCGTGTTTTGAATGTATATGAATGTTACGTCAAAGAATATGTAAATGAAATGTGCCGAGTTCGATACACTGGTCCAGTCTTTATAAATATTATATGTATGAAGGTGGGTGAATATATATATATATATATATATATATATATATATATATATATATATATATATATATATATATATATATTATATATAATATATATATAATATATATATTATATAAATATATAGATAATATATAATAATACGGAATAACGAAATTACTATTTTTATCGAATTTATAAAGGTAATAGAATTTTGCTCCCCTTGGGTTATTATTATAAAGACTATTTTTTCCTAGATATTAATCAATATAATCGGGGATATAATCCTCCTCATTAGTAAAACACAGGCAAAACAATAATCACAACATAAATGTCACCAACTCCACTATCATAAAACCCGTTCAAAATACCGAAACCAGGAAAATAATCGAATCCTTCATAATAAAAAATACTAATAACTTCAACCTCCAACCAGGAGAAGTACCAATAGATGATATAACTAACCTATACCTAAAGAACTCGCCTTCTCTCAATAAATTACTCAAAAGGGTATGACCTCCTTCACAAATTAGAAAATCGACCAAGTAGCCATTTCAAAAAGTAGTTAAATTCCTAAGAAATACTGTATCATTCTGCTCAGTCCCGAAGAAGTGCATCGCCCACGAGCACGAAAGCTAGACGTTTATTATATTTATTATATTTATTTGTTAAAAATTATGTTTAAGAATTTTACAGTGACAGTGTTAAATAATTAAAATATAAGAAAAATAGTTTCTTTGTAATAATAAAACCTCAAGGGGGAAGCAAGAATATATTATATAATATATATATATATATATAGTATATATATATATATATATATTATATATAATATAATATATAGATATATATGATATATATTATAATTATATATTTAAAAATATATATTAATAAGTAAATATATATAGTTATATATAATATATATATATAATATATATATATATATTATATAATATATATATACTATATATATATATATTATATATTATATATATATATCATATATATATATATTGTTATATTAATATATATACTATATATATATTATATAATATATATATATTATAATATATATATATATATATATAAGATATATATATATACTATATATAATATATATATATATATATATATATATATATATTATATATATTATAATTATATATATATATATATATTATAATTTAGTATATTATATATATATACTATGTATAGTATAATATATA
>JABUQX010066530.1:20000-22500 GCA_015478945.1 Trachelipus rathkii | reverse complement strand
AGAAGAGATATGGGAGGAGGATATGTATTGATATATAAAGGGGTAGAGGAGGGAATCAGAAAGCATGGAGTAGGCTTCATAATAGGGCCGAAGATGTCCCCGTTCATACAGACTATAGAAGTCTTACACGAAAGACTTATAAAATGCACTTTTAAAATCAAGGCAAAGAGGTACCACTTCTATCAGGTATATTCGCCGCAACAGGGACACTCGGAAGAGGAAAAAAGACAGTTCATGGAAATGTTGGAGGAGAATGTAGAAGACGGAAGAAGAGAGGAAGATGTACTGTTTCTGATTGGAGATTTTAATGCACGAGTGGGAAGAAGAAGAGACGGGGTGGAGACAATGGTACGACAGTATGGAAAGGAGGTAAGGAATATTGAAGGAGATATGCTGATAGATTTCTGTCTGAGGAAGGGATTGAAGATCATGAATGGTTTTTTTTCAACGAAGGGACTCACATAGGTTCGCAAGGTATAGATGGAATAATATCACAGGAGAATTCGATCAGAGATCTATTAAAGACGATATAATATCATCTGATAGTAGGATAATAAGGAATGTTTAAGTAATACCTGGAGTAACAATGGATTCGGATCATAGATGTTGATGACGGACCTGGTGATGAAGGCAGAAAAGCTGCAGAGTAAAGAAAAGAGAAATGTGATTAAAGTAGAGTCACAGAAATGTGACAAGAAAAGGGAATATATTAGAACAGTGAAGACTTAGAACAATTAGAAAGAGTAGGAAAGATGGAGGAGATACAAGAAACGATAAGAAGGGTAGCAGAGGAGACTCTAGGCAAAAGATGGGTAGGAGGAACGAAGAAAAGACACACAAAGTGGTGGACTGAAGAAGTGAAGGAGGCAATAAAGAGGAAAACGGTATTGATGAAAAGGTGGCTGAAAAATAGAACCATACAAACAAGGGCTCAGTATGTGGAGGCAAGAAATGATGCAGAGAGAGTGAAAAGAAGAGTAAAAGAAGAGGCTGCAAAGAGGGAGAGGGGGAAAAAAAAAAAAAAAAGGAGGGCAGAAAGGAAGAAGATTTTTAGACTGGCAAAAGCATATAGAGGATCAAAGAGGAAAGTGTGCAACATCAAGTATAAGCAGGGAGAGGTTTTGGTGAAATCAATAGACACAAACAGGAGATGGACGGAGTACTTCAGTGAACTGCTAAATGTGAATGAACAGGGGGAGGAGGAGGAGGGAGAAGAGATGGTGGAGGGAGAGGAAGATGAGGAGGGGAGGAGATAACTATGGAAGAATTAGAGGTGGCTCTGAAAGCGATAAAAAACGGTAAGACACCGGGTGAAGATGGGATACCCATAGAATCGATAAAAGAGGGAGGAGAGAAAATAAAACAAAAAATTTTGAAACTGTTTAATAGGTGCTGGATCGAGAGTGAAGTACCAGAAGGATGGGGAAAGTCAATTATAGTGCCAATATATAAGGGGAAAGGAGATACAAAAGACTGCAAAAACTACAGAGGATTTCACTTGTTGAACCAGTCTGGCAAAAAACATATGAGAGGAATTTAGAAAGGTTGAGAATAGTTAGTAAAGCCCAGACTTGGGGAAGAGCAGCACGGATATAGAAAGAACAGAAACACGACGGATCTCTTGTTTGCTCTGAGAATTATGTTGGAAAAAGTATGGGAATTCAACAAACGAGCATATATAGCTTTCATAGATCTGAAGAAAGCTTTCGATTCAGTGCCTAGAGAGAGAGAGACTATGCAGTGGGAAGAAAGTTGAGAGGAGCTCTGGAGAGTTTGTACAGGAATAGCAAATGTAATGTAAGAACAGAATATGAAAATAAGAAATGGTTCGAGGTGAGAACAGGGGTTAAACAAGGAGGCGTGTTGTCACCAATTTTGTTTGTATCGTATCTGGATGTAGCGATAAAGAAAGTGAGAGAAGAAATCGGAGATTTGAACGGTGATATTTTGGCATATGCGGATGACTTGGCGTGCTGGAGCGAAGAGGGAGACAGGTTGAGAGAGGTAGTGATATGTTTTGCCAACAGGCTGAGAGAGGCCGGCGTGACTATAAACGCAGAAAAGACGGAGATCATGGTGGTCAGTAGAGAAGAAGGAGGAAGAGAGTTGAGAATAGAGGTGGAGGGGACTGAGATAAAGACGGTGGAGAAATGTAAATATTTGGGTGGAGTATTTGGAAGAGAGGGAGGAAATGTATAAGAGATCATAAGTAGGATAGCTCAGTATGGGGGAGCAGTAAGAGCAGTGTATCCCATACTGAAAGATAGAAAAATGGGTGTGGAGGAAAAGTGTGATCTTTGAAGGTGTGTTAACACTGATTTTACTATATGGAGCAGAGACATGGAGTACGACAACAAGAGAGGATAGTAGAATACAGTCGGAGAAGATGTACGTTTTGAGAGCGATAATGGAAAAGACTAGAAGAGACAGACAGAGAAACGAAATAATAAGGGAGGAGGAGGTTGGAGTGATGGCTATATTGAATAAGATGGATGCAGCT
>JABUQX010066530.1:7500-10000 GCA_015478945.1 Trachelipus rathkii | reverse complement strand
CTTGCACCTCTAACTCATATTCCACTCGATATCCGATTGACTCGACCCTTATTCTTTAACTCGTATCAATTCTACTCCCACTTTTACTTCTAGAATGCCTCTCGTCTTAATCTTTCCGATTTTTATTCTCGCTGATCTGGACAACCTTGTGAATTCAATTCTTTAAAAACCCAACTTTTACAAACCTCCTTCTCCAAAATACCTTCTTAACTTTCCTCTCTTTCACGGGTTCTGTCGTCTCTCCTGTTGCATATAAACAATCCTTGGCCTTAACTGAACAAAAAAATGTTTCTTGGATAACCTCGCATCACCAACGGTTGCTAGGGCGGCCTCAAAGAACTGGAAGTTCTGTTTAGGGACTGTGAGACTTTCCTCCTTTCTCAGTTGCTCCGCTATACAAAGGTCTCATCCCGCCCATGTATGGAGTACTGCTCTTCATATCTGGGAGGGGGCTCTGGTTTCACCCGCTTTTGGACAGGGGTCGAGTCAACGGCAAAAAGGCTTATAAACTGTCTGTACTTCCCAGTTCACTTGACCCTCTATCTTGGCGGCGGATGTTGTTGCTTTATCTCTATCCTATATGTACCGCAGCGGCAAGTGCTCGAACTTCTTTAAATCTGCCTTTCCTCCTCTTATTCGATTTGATCGTTCTGTTGCTAATCTCCAACTGAAAAAGGCTAATCTCTTCGGCCCCTCACTCAACTATATTCTCTATGCTCTCAATACTAGCACTTTCCCTCCCACGCAGTGTTGGAAGCTCTCACATGTCCAACCTATTCCGAAAAAAAGGAAGCCGCTCTGATCCTTCTAAACTATCGCCCTGTAGCTCTCACTTGTATTCTATCTAAGATCTTGAAACCCTTCTAAACTCACTTCTTAGATCATCTGGAAAATCTCACTCCGATCGCCAGTACGCTCTCGTAGCACGAAGAAATCTACTGGCGCGATATTAACATTCCGATCAAACCGATTTTGGTTTTTCGCTCTCTTAGAACTACGGGAGACCTTGGGTGGTGGCGCTTGGACATATCCAAAGCATTGACCGGGTATGGCACGCATCGCTCTCCAAGCTCCCCTCCTTTGGGTTTCTCCTTCTCTTGCTTACTTATATCTAGCTTTCTTCAATCGCTCCAATATCGGTTGTTTTGTTGCATGGGGCAGCGACTTCTTCTTCTTGTCTGTCTAATAGTGAGATGTTCTCAGGGTTCTGGGTTATCTCCTACTTTATTCCTACTTTTCATTAATGATCTTCTCACCTGCACCTCTAACTCTATCCACTCGTATTCCGATGACTCGACCCTTCATTCTTTAACTCATATCAATTCTACTCCCACTTTTACTTCTGGAATTGCCTCTCGTCTTAATCTTTCCGATTTTATTCTCGCTGATGAATAGAAATAACTTTGTGAAATTCAATTTTTTAAAACCCAACTTTTACAAATCTCCTTCTCCAAAATACCTTCTACCTTTCCTATCTCTTTCGGTTCTCTCGTCTCTCCTGTGACAATATAAACATCCTTGGCCATATAACTTGAACAAAAAAATGTCTTGGAAACCTCACATCACAACGGTTGCTAGGGCGGCCTCAAAGAACTGGAAGTTCTGTTAAGACTGTGAGACTTTCCTCCTTTTCTCAGTTGCTCCGCTATACAAAGGTCTCATCCGACCCATGTATGAAGTACTGCTCTCATATCTGGGGATGGGGGCTCTTTGGTTTCACCCCGGGCTTTTTGGACAGGGTTCGATGCAACGCAAAAAGGCTTATTAAACTGTTCTGTACTTTCCAGTTTCACCTTGACGCCTCTATCTTGCGAGGAGATGTTGGGCTTTATCTCTGTATCCTATAGGCTACCGCAGCGGCAACGTGCTCGAGGGAACTTATCAATCGCGTACAACCACCTTTACGACGCCTTCGGAGCACAATAGGTGCTGTATCTGAGCACGAGTATTGTGTTGACATTGGTAACTCCAGCCTAGTTCGCTGCTTGGTGGTTCCTTTTTTCCCACCACCTCTGTTTTGTGGATCTCTTCCATCTTCTGTATTTCCTACTGAATTAAATCTCCTCACTTTAAACCTGCGTCTGTGTTCATATGCGTAATTTGCGCTAGAGGGTGAACTTTTGAGGGTTATTACACCCCCTCCTTGAATAGGCTCTGCCGTGGATGGTGGTGACAACTGTAAAAAAAAAATCCTTGAATGGGCAGATAAGTGGCAAATAACTGAATCTCCTATTCCCCCCCATCCAAAACATCATTCAGATATCCCAAAATCGCACTCTCTTCAACATTACCCTCAGATTGATCATATGTCGCAACCACACAAATTTTGACCTTTTCAAACTTAAATTTAACCTTTAGACTTCTAGTACTCACACACACAAAATCTACCATAGCTCTCTACCACAACTCACTCATCAGAATTGCAAATCCTTCTATCCCCTCCCATTCCTTTTCCACAGCAACACAACACATTTCCACACCATACAACTCATTCACATTC
>JABUQX010066529.1:0-32500 GCA_015478945.1 Trachelipus rathkii | reverse complement strand
GAGGAGAGAGAGAGAGAGAGAGAGGAGAGGAGAGAGGAGTCGATGTAAAAAAAAACCCGGTTTTAAGATTAGTGCTGAGATATTCTATTGTTCTTGTGATTTGAAAATTTGGTAATAAACACCATAATGTCATTTGTTTTCATGATCTCAATAAAAGGATTGTTTTTTAACTATTAGTATTCATTCAATCCAGACTCACGCTCCAAAATCATCTCAATTTAGTTCCGTATTGATGAAGAGGGGGTTTTTTTTTTTTTTTTTTTCCATTTTGGTTGATTGAAATTTTTGCAAATGAGATTGCTCTTTTTATGGGATCTTTAGCACAGCCTTGGTTTGGATTATTTTGGTTGTGATTCATTCCTTTAAGGCTTACTTACATCTTGTTTATTTATTTTCAAGAATCTTTCTCAATCAATGAAACAAACTTTGCTTCTCAGGATGACATTAAAAATGAAGAATTTAGACGAAAAGGCATCAATAAAGTCAGAAATGAGGGAATCAAATGTTAAAATGTTGGGTTTATAGGTTGTTGACTGGAATCATAAAATTGACATCCATACGATTGCAGAGAAGTCAAGGTATCTGAATATGTAAATGTTTGTTGATTTTTTGTTATTTTTTTTTTACTCCAAGTTAGAAAACATATTAAGGGAACAAAAATTTATTATTATTATTTTATTATTATTATTTATTATTATATTATTAATTATTTTATCTTAGGGGTGTGCTAGTGTTGAGAAAGAATTGATTAAAGAGAGGAATGAAAGTATTAGAGAGTGGTGTGGTGTGAGAAAGGGGTAATGAGAGAATAAATGAAAGTATGTTGAGGTGGTTTGGGTCATCGTGGAAAGGATGAATGATAGTAGGTTGGTTAAGCGGGATGTATAGTGGTGAGTGTGTTTGGGAACGCCGGCGCTGGGAGACCGAAGAGAAGTGGATTGAGTCGGTGAACGAATGTCTGAAGGAGAGAAATGTGAGTTTGCAGAGGCGAGAAAAAGGTGGATGATAGGAGAGAATGGCGGGGTTTTGGTATGGGGGCATGGTTTGTGGTTCCACCTGGGCCAGGCGGATGAAACTTACAGTTGACGATTTACCATAGTGGGAGGGTCGTCTCGGTCCCATGATGCTCTAGGTGGATTTTCTCTGTCTGTGAGAGCTCTCACTAATTATGTGTACGAGGGAGGCGGTAAAGGCTGGCTTTTCTTTTCGACGTTTGTCATGTTCTCCAACTGGCTTTTCTTTTCGATGCTTGTACCAGCACCTTACCCCAATCTTGGGGCAAAGAGGAGGTGAAGAAAGAAAGAAAGAAATTGATTATTATATGTATTATTATTATTATTATTTTGTATTAGTAGTAGTATTAGTATTAGTATTATTAAGTTTGTGTTAAGTAGTTGATGTTGAAAAACACTGGATTTTGTGAACAAAATGGAATCGTTTATTAATTATCCAATTTGTAATTTAAGATTGATCAAGTATTAAAAGCTCATAAGGAGCAAAGTACTTTAAGTAAATTTATATAATATGATATATATTTTTAACGTGTGTGTGTTGCACCAAATTGGTAAAAAGTGTTGTTCGTGCCTGATTATTATCACCCATACTGTTGAATCAATAACTCACGTTGTTCTATGCTATTCATCAGAAGGACGTTGCCTTTAACACTTTCTGTGTGTATGTGTGTATCATCTTCATACTACAATAGCTTTTCCTATTTATGTTATATGATGAAGGTGGTAGGCATCTGAATGAAATCAAAAGTATGTATGTATGTTTGATTGGGAAGTTTTGTTTAGGATATACAGTGGAGTGGCGGAAGTAGTGATACTGATGTTTTAGAAAGTTGATTAATAGTAGAAGCTTAGGCAGAGATGTGTTAACTATCTCTATTTTGCCATTTAATTTGTGTATGGATGGAGTAATGAAAAAACTAAAGGTAAGGATAGCAGGGGAGGGGGTTTGAGAATGGAAAAGAGACAAGGAGTGGAGGGTGCACTGCTTATTTTGTGCAGACGATTTGTTTTTGTGTGGCGAATCTGAAGAAAGTTTGAGATAATTGATAGAGGGGTTTGATAGGGAGTGTAAAAGGGGTTTGAAAGTAAATGTAGGAAAGAGTAAGACAATGATGATGGGTGAGGAGAGTCTGCTGTGTGAAATCATGTTGGAAGGTAAGTAACTGGAATGAGTATCTGAGTTTAGATACTTTGGTTATACGTTGGATGAAAAGGAAACGGATGATACAGAGGGTAATAGAAAAGTTATGAGTGGTAGAAAGGTGGCTGGTGCAATTAAATCTGTGGTGAATGCAAGGGGACTAAGTTTTGAGTTCACTAGGGTTCTACGTAGGGTATGTTTTTACTGGTTTTAATGTATAGTAGCAAAACTATGATGTGTAATAAGATGTCGATAGATCTCATGGTGCAGTCTATCAGTTGAGATAATACCGTTAGATAGCAGCGTGTATTAAGTGGTGAGAAGAATTGATAAAGTGAGTATGAGTGTGTAAGAGATAAGGATGAGACGGGAGAGCTTTGGTGTGGTGTGAAGAAGGGTTATTGAGAGAATAAATGTGATTGCTTATTAAGATGGTTTGGTCATATGGATAGAGTATGATAGTTGGTTGTTTAAGCACATGTTTGGTGGGATCGACCAGGTGGGAGACCTAAGAAAAAGTGAATTGAGTCAGTAAAAGAATCTGTAAGAAAGGAATGTGAATTTAGCAGTTCAAGAGAGATAAATGGTTCATAATTGAGGTAAATAACAGGATTTTGTGAGGGTGTGTGGTTGTGTGGTTGTGGGTCTGTCCCAGGGGATGAATCCTGAATTGATGAGATAAAACCATGTGGGGTCTGTCGAAGTGTTGTGAAGATCTAGGGATGGACTTTTGGCTGCTGACGCGTATCCACTAAGGGTATGGGTGGCGGAGATTCTTTCACTTAGGACTATGTTCTTCTATACTTAACTATTCAGTTTCCAGTGTTTCTTTATCACCCCACCCCCATTTGTGTTGACATGTGGGGGAGAGTATTATATTATAGTATATATATATTACCGTTATATATATATATATATATAATATATATATATATAATATTATATATATATATATATATATATATATATATATAATATATATATATATATATATTATATATAATTATATTATTATATATATATATATTATATTATATATATATATGTATATATAGGTATATTATATATATAATATATATATTATATATATATGGTATATGCGATCAGTGAGGGGTGAAACTTAGAAATATAAAACCTAGCATTGGTGAGTGGTCTTCCTCTCACCGACGAAAGCGCCTGCACGAAGTGATACTCCTTATTGGCCACACGTTATTACTCACAGACACTATATGTCATGGGACCCTCCTCCCATCTGTAAATTTTTGCCGTCGCATACCCTATACCGCCTGCAATCTGTTTACCGTTTATCTTTATTGAATTGTCCAAGATAGACTGGACCACACTTCCTTTCGTCATTTTCATACTTTATGGTCCATTAACACCTTCTAAAGGTTATCCCATATTTTTATCAGTAATCCTAAACTTTAACAGTATTCAGATTTTCTCTTATCTCCATGAACTGAATATTCTTCACAGCATGTGATTTTATGTAATATTAGGACTATTTATAATGTAATGCATGTTATGTACCTTACCCTAGTCTTGGGGAAGATGGTGGGTGATGATATAATATATATATTATATTATATATATATATTATATATATATAGTATATATTTATTATTATATTATTAAATTATTATTATATATATATATTATAGTAATATATATATATATATATATATATATAATATATATATATTATCGGTAATATATATATATATATAATATATATATATATATATATATATATATATATATATATATAATATATTATATATATATATATATATTATATAGTATGCTATATATATATATATTTATATATATTATATTATTATATATATATATATATATATATATATATATATATATGATATATATATATATATATATCTATATACTATTAATATATAATAATATTTATATATATATTTATATATATTATATATATATATATATTTCCTAATAGAGTCCGATTCAGGATAGAATCCACTCAGTCCCTTTCTTTAAGTGTTCCCCTCAGCACCGGTTCCTCTTCATGATGTAAGTCACTCCGTGTTCTGGTGGGGAAGTAAATATATAGTGAAGTGTTTAAGTTAGTTTCCCCCAAACGAAAATATTTCTAGAATAAACCATAAAAGCAAAAGTAACAAATATCACAAAGTCTATTAAATTTAAAAATGACTTATTTTCCTTATTCAGATGTTATTAATTAAAAATTGTATATTAAAAATATTACATATGTTATATTATATTATAAATATTATCAATATTTGATAAAAATATATATATTTTATAAAAAACTTAGTTTTAAGCAATAATAATGAACTTTTAACAATAAACTCCATCTGGTGTTTATATTATGTTCAGAATGTGAAGGCAAACGCCATCTACCGATAGCTTCGGCAATGTTTCATTTTATTATATTTACAAAAATCCATTTTTAGAAAAGTTAGACCATAAAATATAATTTTTTTTAAATGTATATAAAATATTATAATAAAAATAAAAATAAAAGTTATAAATTGGTCAAATGTAAATAGTAATAATATTTGTATAAAAACTTGATTATTATATATGTAATTTTTTTTATTATAACTTTGTACGACTTTTTCGTTAGAAATAAATAATCTGGATTTCTGCTTGTTGTCTTATTAGCCTTTAAAAGAAATAATTCGTAGCGCTTTGCTACAACTATAGAGATAATTTGCTAATATAGAACAAAAAGCGGAAATATCAGATCCGACCTACGAAGCCAAGAAGAAGAAGCTCTGCAAGAAGTTGGACTCCCTCGTCTCTCTACTAGAAGTTGGATTGCCTCGTCTCTCCCCCGGAGTTGGACTACAAGATCTCCGACTGGCCCTACGTCTCTCCCTCTCTCTGAGCCTACCAAGAGGCTTAGGAACTTTCCCAGGGTTACCAAGAACCCTTTGGAAGATCTTCAAGAGTTTCTCCTGTCGGTGGATGGTGCTTTCACCTGACCTCCGAGATTCTCCAGTTCGTCTACCACCTAAAAAGTAGTTTAACTACTAAAGAGATAATTTCGCAGGTAACCGCTGAGGTTACCTGTCATAGAGATAATTACAGAGAGTATAAAATACTCTCTGTCCCTTCCAGATTGTCCCACGGTTGGCAGAAGAACACCCAGCCTCCTGTTTAGCCAACGAGCTCGTGCAGATCAGCATACCCTCTCCGACAACCTTCGACCGCCTTTGCCTTAGCCGGACTTAATCCGAACCAGTCGACGGCTTATCCTGAAGTGGAACAGACTGACATCGCGACATACATGCTGATCATCCTCCGTCGCTATATAGTTGTCATACCAGATGATAGGATATCATATCAAGTGGTGACCATACGACCGATAACTATCTAACTAGAACTGACGACTATATAATTGGTGATCCTAGAGCTGAAAATTTGATACCACGAAGATGGCAGACGAACAAGGACAGGATAACAATCAAAGAGAGGCAGAATCCATTTCAACAATGAAAATTAAACCACCAACTTTTTCGGAATCTTCAGTCCCGACATGGTTTCGTGTCATGGAAGCACAATTTCATCTCGCTAACATAAGGTCCTCACGAACTAAGTACTTTCATGCTATGTCACAAATTCCGCCTGAAGTTTTGGATAGAATATCTCAAGCCGAACTTGACGCAGAAGATTATGACCGTTTCAAAACGGCGGTCGTGAATACTTACGAAAAATCTAAGGTGGAGCTTTATAATGATCTACTTTCCAAAAAGGTCTACAGTGGCAAACCATCTATATATCTACAGGATATGATTCGGCAGGCAGAGAAATTAAATATAGGAGAGGACTTGGTCAGAGTGCAATTTTTGAAAACTCTACCGAGTCACATTCGCACAACCTTAGCCGCCCATTCTACTCTCACACTTCAACAGTTGGGAGATTTAGCTAATGACATCTTGTTATTAAGCCCACAAGCTCCTGTCATGGCTGTATCATCCCCTGCCACCGCCATTGCCCCCGCCGCATCAAGATCAAGAACAACCACTACTTTTGGCCTGGCGCCGTTCCACGAAAATCAACGACCAAAGGTGTGTAGAGGCCACATTTATTATGGACCACGCTCTAAAAGCTGTAAACCATGGTGTACATGGCCAAACAAAACGGGACTAAACATCCTACCTAATTCTAGACCTCCATCAAGAGCAGCATCCCCAACTCCGTCGGAAAACTAAAGGAGCAAGTTGACATTTGTGCCGTGTCAACTTCGCAGTTAACAATAGATGTACGGATTTTTGGCACCATGCACCAGTTTTTACTAGATACCGGAGCCAGCATATCTAGCCTTCCATTTAACATGGTCTCTAACATGACGCTGCACCCTTCAAACGTCACTTGTTCCGCAGCCAATGGCTCGCCCATAAAGTGTCATGGTGAAGTTGTGGCAAATATCAGTATACCAAAATTAAGAAGAGAATTCACCTGGACATTTATAGTAGCAGAAATTACTATGCCTATTATTGGAATGGATTTTCTTCACAATTTTGGTCTCCTAATTGACTGTGGACAAAGAACACTGCAAGATACTTATACTACTCTTCTAGCTCCGTTGAAAATAACCTCTGAGGAGGTACCATCTCTTCACGCTCAACTTCAAGGTGAAAATACAGACATAACTTCACTCCTACAAGAGTTCCCGTCCTTAATTTCACCTATAGACATTAACAATCTAGTAATTAAAGATAATGGACCAAAACACTACATAGAAACTGGTGATTCAACCCCAGTTTTTGCCAGAGCTCGCCGATTACCTGACGACAAGTTAAAGGCGGCAAAAGCTGAATTTGACATTCTTCTAAAAAGTGGAATAGTGAGGCCAAGTAAATCTGCATGGGCGTCTCCTTTACACCTCGTGCCTAAGAAAACACCTGGAACATGGAGACCTTGTGGGGATTTCAGAGCCCTTAACAGCATAACAAAACAGGATAGATATCCCATTCCACACATTCAGAGCCTATCTCAACGCCTGCATAACTCTACCATATTTTCCAAGATTGACCTTCAAAAGGCTTATCACCAAATCCCCATTAGACCACAAGATATAGAGAAAACAGCAGTCATCACTCCGTTTGGTCTCTTCGAATTTTTATCTATGCCTTTTGGTTTAAAGAATGCGGGAGCTACATTTCAAAGAGTAATGGACTCCATCTTCAGAGACCTTCCCTTCGTGTTTACCTATTTAGACGATTGTCTCATTTTTTCTACATCCAAAACTGAACATGAAAATCATATGAAACAAGTTTTTAAACTCCTCCAAGAAAATGGTTTTAAAATCTCTTTAGAAAAATGTGAATTTAATCAATCTTCACTCAATTTTCTCGGCTACACCGTGTCTTCAGAAGGACTATGTCCTCCCAACGAAAAGAAAGAATCCATCTCAAGTTTTCCTCTACCGTGCGATTCAGCATCTCTACGAAGATACCTTGGGATGTTAGGATACTACAGAAGATTTATCCCTAATTTTGCCAAAATCGTCTTCCCATTATCTGAAAAAGCCAAGTTTCATCCCAAGGATAAATCTCTTGAATGGACTCCAGAAGAAGTGACAGCTTTTCAAGATACTAAGGAAGCTCTTCAAAATGCCCTAACACTCCCTTTCTCTTTACCTAATGTCTCACATTTACAACTCGTAACTGACAGCAGTCAGACTTCAATCGGAGCAGCATTACACCAGATGATTGATGGTCAACCTGTTCCCATTGACTTCTACAGCAAGAAGTTATCAGATCCCCAAAGAAGATATTCTGCTTTCGACAGAGAACTTTTGGCAGCATATTATGCTGTCCTTCATTTTAAACACATGTTAGAGGGAAGAGTCGTCACCCTTTGCACAGATCACAAACCTCTTGTTTCCGCTTTCTACTCCAAAAATCCTGCAAAAAGTGATCGTCAACAGCGACATCTCTCAGTACTAACAGAATATATTTCTACAGCAAGTTATATCAGAGGAGCAGACAACTATGGTGGCCGACACTTTTTCCCGGATTCATTCGGTATCAGTTGACGCTGTCGATTTGCCCGCAATAGCTCGCCTTCAAGAAAAAGATGAAGAAATCAAGACCTATCATGATCGCCTTCATAATTATCCCCTGCAGGACAACCTCAAGATATGGTGCGATACCTCTACTTCTTTTCCCAGACCATTTCTTCCGAAGCCAGCTCGCCTTCAAATATTTAATACATTGCATCAAATGTCCCATCCTGGTATCAAAGGTACTTTACGACTGATCAAGAAAAGATATTTTTGGCCTTGTATGGATCGTGACATTAGGCTTTTTGTACGCACTTGTGAGCAGTGCCAGCTGTCTAAAGTCCATCGTCACACCAAACCAACGGTCACTCCATTAGAAATTCCTTCTTCAAGATTCGAAACAGTTCATATAGATATAGTGGGTCCTTTTTCACCTTCAGCATTTTGTGGATCTTCTTCTCCAGTTTTTCGCTATCTACTTACCTGCATCGACCGAAACACAAAATGGGCTGAAGCCTTCCCAATTACAAACACTACAGCAAAATCTGTTGCCTATGCTTTTATGCAGTGGATATCCAGATTCGGTGTTCCTCTCTATGTGATTTCTGACAGAGGTCCTCAATTCGAAAGCGAGTTCTTCAGTGAGTTGTCACATATGATTGGTTTCCATCGTCTTCGAACAACCTCTTACCACCCACAAACAAATTCCCAGATAGAAAGGTTTCACCGATCTCTCAAGACTGCCTTGATGGCACGTAAAGAAAACTGGCTTCTGTCTTTACCCATCACTCTACTTGGTCTCAGATGCATTCCAAACGATTCCGGTTATTCCGCCTTTGAAGCAGTAACTGGAAAAACTCCACTTTGTCCTATGGACATTCTTCAATCTTCTCCTAACAACAAACAAGAAATGGATTCTTTTATGAAGAAATTTATCGCCCACATGAAAGAATTGGACTTTAGAGACCTTCCTACTTTTCACTCCTTCAACAATTCTTCATATATTCCGGAGGCACTCAAGACCTGTTCTCATGTTTTCCTAAGGACTGATAGGATCAGAAAACCCTTAGAAGCTCCCTATAGTGGTCCTTTCAAAGTCCTTCAACGAATGCCACATTGTTTCAAGATAGAACTCAGGAATGGTCAAACTACAGTAGTCTCAATTAGCCGTTTAAAACCTGCTTTTATGGAAACGGTAACGTCAACGATTCCTGATGATCCTGATGTCTCTGGTGTAACTGATGATCCCGATATCCCTGATGACCCTGATGTCTCTGATGATCCTGATGTCGCTGACGCCGCCGATGTTCCTGATGTCCCTGACGTTGCCTTGATGTCTAAGGGATTCCTATGTCTCTATTTCTTTCCAAGTGGCCCCCTTATAGACGAACTGCTCCCGTTAGAAGTCGCTCAGGATGGAAGCCACTCAGTGCCCCTCTTAGTGATTACATAAAATACTAATAATAAAAGAAATAAACACTCCCTAATAGAGTCCGCTTCAGGATAGAAGCCACTCAGTGCCCCTTTTAGTGATTTTATCAAATATATAAAAAAAAGAAATACACATTTCCTAATAGAGTCCGATTCAGGATAGAATCCACTCAGTCCCTTTCTTTAAGTGTTCCCCTCAGCACCGGTTCCCGCTTCAGGATGGAAGCCACTCCGTGTTCTGGTGGGGAAGTAAATATATAGTGAAGTGTTTAAGTTAGTTTCCCCAAACGAAAATACTTACAGAATGAACCATAAAAGCAAAAGTAACAGAAATATCACAAAGTCTATTAAATTTAAAAATGACTTATTTTCATTATTCAGATGTTAATAATTAAAAATTGTATATTAAAAATATTACATTTGTTATATTATATTATAAATATTATCAATATTTGATAAAAATATATATATTTTATAAAAAACTTAGTTTTAAGCAATAATAATGAACTTTTAACAATAAACTCCATCTGGTGTTTATATTATGTTCAGAATGTGAAGGCAAACGCCATCTACCGATAGCTTCGGCAATGTTTCATTTTATTATATTTACAAAAATCCATTTTTAGAAAAGTTAGACCATAAAATATAATTTTTTTTAAATGTATATAAAATATTATAATAAAAATAAAAATAAAAGTTATAAATTGGTCAAATGTAAATAGTAATAATATTTGTATAAAAACTTGATTATTATATATGTAATTTTTTTTATTATAACTTTGTACGACTTTTTCGTTAGAAATAAATAATCTGGATTTCTGCTTGTTGTCTTATTAGCCTTTAAAAAGAAATAATTCGTAGCGCTTTGCTACAACTATAGAGATAATTTGCTAATATAGAACAAAAAGCGGAAATATCAGATCCGACCTACGAAGCCAAGAAGAAGAAGCTCTGCAAGAAGTTGGACTCCCTCGTCTCTCTACTAGAAGTTGGATTGCCTCGTCTCTCCCCCGGAGTTGGACTACAAGATCTCCGACTGGCCCTACGTCTCTCCCTCTCTCTGAGCCTACCAAGAGGCTTAGGAACTTTCCCAGGGTTACCAAGAACCCTTTGGAAGATCTTCAAGAGTTTCTCCTGTCGGTGGATGGTGCTTTCACTGACTCCGAGATTCTCCAGTTTCGTCTACCACTAAAAGTAGTTTTAACCTACTAAAGAGATTAATTTTCGCAGGTACCGCTGAGGTTAATGTCATAGAATAATTGACAGAGAGTAAATAAAATACTCTTGTCCCCTCCAGATTGTCCAGCATGGTTGGCAGAAGAACACCCAGCCTCCTGTTTAGCCAACGATTTACCAACGAGCTCGGCTCGTGCAGATCAGCCTACAACCGCCTTTGCCTTAGCCGGACTTCATACGACCAGTCGACGGCTTATACTGAAGTGGAACAGACTGTACATCGCGACGCTTATACTGCTTGATTCCTCCGTTCGCTATTTAGTTGTCATACCAGACTGATAGGATATATAAGCCAAGTGGTGACCATCACGACCGATTAACATATTATACTAGAATGGACGACTATATATTGATTATATATCAATAGATCAGCTTCCTCCCAGACTTCGGGGTAAGGTGTGGACATGCTTCGAAAGAGAAAATAGAAGAATATGACGCAAGGTGGAAAGAAAAAGCCCAGCCATACGCCCACCTTTATACGGTACCTATTAATGAGAATGGTCGCACTCAAGACCTAGTCTTTTTAAATCGCACCAACGATTTACTTGATAGCACCTTCCCTGGCCATTACAATTTCCTACTACACTGCACCATCCGTTCCCTTTTCATTCCAATTATTTTAAGTATTTAAACTCAGACAACTTGTTCGCAGGCTGCTCAACCGTATATATATATATATATAGTATATATATTATATATATATATATATATATATATATATATATTATATATATTCTATATATATATATATATATATATATATAATATATATATATATATATATTTATATAATCATTTTGGGGACACTTTCTGGAAAGTCAGGGAAGGTCAGGGAAAGTCAGGAACAAAATTTTGGTTCGGGAAAGTGGGAACGTTTAACGATATGCTGAAAGGCTCAGGGAAATTCAAAAAAGTCAGGGATTTTTAAAATTTCAAAAACATATGAAGAATGATCCATGGACAAAGTTGCATATTTTTGATATATATTTTTTTTCCTTACTGTTTAATTGTGGAATAAGAGATGTAATTTGTAGTGAATGAAAAGGATGGGCGAGGAATGACATTTTCCATATTAACTTCTAATCCTGTTTCTTTTTTTTGTAGTTCAGCGCTATTACCACTATTTTTCTATTCTGTTTTCGTAGAGGTTTGTTCCAAAGTTGTCTCCTTTGATTGAAGGTGATGGGTATAATGGATGTGGTTTTTGACTGTATGATTATGACTTAATCTGTTTATACTTTTTGAGGTGTTTTTTTTTGGGGTTTGACAAAGTGAAGTTTGGATTTTGGTGAGTGAAGATATTTTATTAGTTTTTTATAAAATGACTTCACAAAAAACTAACTTTAGCGACCAGTGGTTGGCGTCAAACGAGAACCACAGTTTATCAGGTGTTGGGTAAAGGACTGTAGTTCCAAAGGCATACTGTAAAGATGTAAAAAAACATTGAATCTATTAATAGTGAGCCAAAGCCCAAAGTTTCAAAATTCAAGAGGAGAACTCATCTTGAATTTAATCAAACTCAGGCAGGACATACATCATTGAAAACTTTTTCGTTACGTGGTTCTAAAATACAATATTAGTGAAAGTGTGTGCTCTGAAAATTATGCCATTCCATCAACTTCTAATCATACTCAACAGATTGTAAATGACCCTGAGTTTTCTATTATCAAAACCAGTTTATCAATCAGTTTCATCTTTTGCATTAAGATGATGTTACAAGATCTGAAATACTATGGCATTAAAGGTGGTGGATGATAAAATCTTTAAACTCGTGTGCAGATATAGGGGAAAATTTTAACTCGTTAATGTTCAGATAGTGCGATAGCTTCAAATTTTAAAATGGGGCCGATGAAATGTAAATATGTGATTTAACCATGGACTTGCTTCCTATTTTTCTAGAAAGCAAAAGCACAATACACTCTAACTTTGCAGTGAAGCTCATTCTACCCTTGAATTAAAAATTCAAAATATTTTTTGGATGGTGCATGTCTTTTTAAGAGACATTAGTTTTTTCTTTCTACTAAGTACCTGGGAAATCATGTTTGGTGGAATTGTGGCATTATTAAATTAGGACTGATTTTTTCGTGGAATGTGACAGTGAAAGGAGGGTTTTCTATAAATTATAGCAATTTTAGTGGAGAATCTGAATGAGAAATAGTCTGATTTCTCAAAGACATGCACAATGCTAATAAGATCCTCATGAAAGTATTCATAAAGTTCCTATCAATCAAAAAATGTTGACAAATGAAGAGCTGCCCATAGGAGATATGAAGAGCATCTCAAAGAGTCAAACAGAACCACCAACAGAGAAGGGGAATAAAAGGTGAAAAAAAAAATTATCATCACGATTAACATTGGAGCAAAGAAAGATGTTAGAATAGAAAGCTTTGACAGAAGAAAGAACGATATAAAATAAAATTCGATGGCTTGAGAAGAAAAAGTTAACCTAATCTCCCATTTGGAACTTTTGTGAACACTAGCTGACGCACCCGTTTTTTTATTCACCTGGCTATTAATGTAGCTTTTACATTTTTTTCTTTTTGGGTTATAAATAAACCGTTTTACTTTTTGGACAAAAATAAGGAGTGCGTTGACGGGCTATGTGTGAAGGTATAGGCTGATTACTAAAAATATATTTTTTAATTCATTCCATGATGATGACAGTTTCTTAAGCAAATTTTCACACTCAATTTAATGTATGAAACTGAGGTAAATACCCACCACCTTGGCCTTGCATAATGATTAATAGATCTTTTAATAATGCAAAAATCGACACATGCTGGTCAGGGAAAATTTGCAGATCTGGTCAGGGAAAGTCAGGGAAATCAAATTCAAAAATTTAGTGTGAATATATAATTAATATATAATTATATAATATATATATATATTATATATATTATCCCACCTATATCATATATATATATTATATTATATACTATTATATATATATATAATATATATATTTATATATATATATATATATTACTACTCACTCAATATATCCTCCGCGAAGCAGTTGGAGTTTTATCTACTTGGGGGGAATTAAAACTCGACTGCGAACAAGTTGGTGGTGCTGGTTTGGGATAGCCGGCTTTAAAGTTCGATTTCCTGTGGTCCTCCCCCGTGTTTACCCCCTACTAGGGGATAAAGCACGTTAACAGGTAGTTTTTTTATATATCTTATATGATATTTATATATATTTATATATATATATATAGTAATATTATATATATATATATATATATTATATATATATATATTATATACTATATATATATATTTATATATATATATATAGAGTCTCGGTGGCGCAGTGGGCTGAGTGGTGCGTTTGCACGCTTAAGGTCGTGAGTTCGAGTCCTCGTCAAACGGGATTTGTACTTTCGACTAGTCACCAGGACGGACACGAAAAATTGCAATTGCCGTTTGTAGGAGATTTTCTGTAATTCATTACAGTCATAATCACCAAGGCATGTGTATTAAAACACTAATCTCAATACCTCTCACTCACCTCATCCATAGCTCAACACATACAAACGGGTACACCTTTAAACGCATCAGACACTGTACATTCTATTAACCAGAAAAACACACACTCACGGCTTATGCACCGTAAGGTCTGTGAAGTTCCAGAGCTGCCCATGCCACTGATAGTCGGAATAATCTTTCGACTTGGGTTCAGACTGAGGCATGGAGCGACTCTCCATATACAACTGATAATGTGCACGTTTTCCACCTTTGTAAAATGAGCACACATGGTCCGGGAAAAACATAAAATGTAACCTTTTCCGCCGATTGTCGTGGTTAAAATACTAACTAACTAATAACTTCACTATATATCATATATATATTATATAGTATATACCTATATATATTATTATATATATATATATATATATATATATATATATATATAATATATATATTTATATATAATATATATATAATATTATATATATTATATTTATAGTATAATTTTTTTTTTTTGTTTCGAAAGACCCTCGTTAGCGATGGTGGTCAAAGAAAAAGGTTCCAAAATGAAAAGTAGTTCAAGAAGCAAACCTCAAACGTCAGTAACGCTTGAAAAGGATTAACAAAAATAATTGTGAAAACCTCTGTTGCAAATATTGTAATTTAAATTTTTAAAAGTAAATGAAGGAGTTAAAAAGTCCATCTGAAGTTGCATAATAGAGTTTAAATGTGCCATTGTAATGTATGAAAGCAGTCGTATTCACACTTAAGCTTTATCTGTTATAAATCACACCCACACAACTACTCTACAGCAGTTTTAAATTATTTAAATGTTTGAGTGCGACTATGAGTGTACATCGTAAAGATAGCTTAAGATTACACATGCTTACGCATCAAAATGAGGTGAGGGGGGACGGAGCCTCTTTGGGCGCGCAAACAATCTCTCCAAACTGAAGCAATGGGTTTAGATAACCCCGAAGTTCAGCCCACCGGAACTTCAACCTCCCCTGCTGGATTGTTAGAGGAACCTTTGGATCCTCCCAACCCAGATAACCAACCACAGAAAAAAAAGAAAGCCTCTTACAATTGTAGGGGTGCAATTAGGAGTATGTGGTCGGAGGGGGAGAAGAAAGAAATTTTTTGGTGTCTCACTTACGCTAGACATGAAATATTCCCAAGGAAAGGAACGAGTGAAAGAGCGAAACAAATGATGTTAAAGAGAAAAAAGATAGATGGGGAGAAAATAGAAAATACACCAGATGGGAGATTCAGCAGCATTGCTACAAACATCAGGATAGGAAAAACCAACATAACAAAAGAACAAATAAAACAGATAGAGGAGGAGGTTGAAGAGTACATACAAGGAAACTTTCTGAATAAAAATGATGAGGAGACCAGCAGTGGGAAGAAGGATGAATGGACACTATCCCGAAATCTGTACTTGATGGAAAGCTATTATATCGGAGAACTCATACCAACCAAAACAAATAAGAGTGAACTGTGGAAATATGTAATTGAAAAAAAGGAGTTCGGCGCAAATGATTTTATGGAATATAGATTTAGAGAAAAATTTAAAAATGTGGACAGAAAAGCTATGATTAAGCAAAAACTGTGTATTCTTAATTTTGTTAAAGAGCGAAAAGAAACAGGGAAAAGAAAAATGAAATCTACATTACCAACGAAGGAAGACCTTGAAGAAATAAAAATGAAAGCCCAAAACATAGTAGAGAATAAAATGGAAATGACTTTAGAATTAGTAAAAAATATAAAAGAAAAACGAACCAAAGAGTGCGCAGCGGTAAAAGAAAAGAAAAGAAAACAAACAAAGAAACAAGAGAGAACAAATAAAAACAAACAAGAGACTGTAACACAAGTGGATAAAGAGAAAGAAATGGAAATACTGATTGATATAAAGGACCTGTATCAAAGAGAAAATCTAGACAAGGACCAAACAACAATAATAGAAGAGGAA
Source organism: Trachelipus rathkii (assembly GCA_015478945.1). Taxonomy (NCBI): domain Eukaryota; kingdom Metazoa; phylum Arthropoda; class Malacostraca; order Isopoda; family Trachelipodidae; genus Trachelipus; species Trachelipus rathkii. The sequence continues at coordinate 16,226 of JABUQX010066529.1, read as the reverse complement.
ATAGTTGGTAGTGACATTTTGGAAGTAAAAGAGGGAAATGAGGAGAATGAAATGGAAACCGATCCAGAAAATTCGGATGTAGAAGAGATGGAAAATATAATGGATAATACAACAGAAGAACTGGAACCAGACAGAGAAAGGGAACTGATGAATGAAATAATGAATGTCCAAACAGGAAACGAAGAATCTTGCTCAGAGGAGGAAATGCTGATAAAAATAGCAAAATACAGAGATGAAGACCTCATAAAAGGAATACAGGGCAGATGCAAAATAAAAAAAATCGGAAACTGGTTCCAAATGGAGAAATATACTAGGATAGCAGATAAAGTACTACCAAGAATTATCCCAGACAATTGTAGTTTGACTGAGGTTAATAGATTATATTATTCAGTTGCCAGGGCAGTAGCGGACTTTATGAAAGCTAAAGTATTCAAAACCAAGAAAGCAGGAAAAAAAAGCAAGAACAAAGAAAAGATACCACCGTGGAAATATAGACTACAACAGGAAGTAAGTAAACTAAGACAAGAGGTATCGATAGTAGATGCTTACCGACGTGGTGTGGTAACATCAGAACAAACTATAAGAAGAGTAAAAAATATACTAAGGAGAGAAAACACAGTACAGAATAACCAAATAACTCAAGCCATTGCAAGTAGAAAGATGTTAATAATAGCAAAGGCTAATAAGATTAAAAGGTATGATAAGAGAGATAAAGAGAAAAAACAAAATCAAATGTTTAAAGAGGATCAGGGAAGGTTCTATAGAGAAATACGAAATGATTCCATAAAAGTGTCAAACCCTCCTCCCAAAGAGGAAGTGGATAGATTCTGGAAAGGAATCTATGAAGATGAAAGAATGTTTAATAATCAAGCAGAATGGCTAGAGCAAATAAAGAATAGCCAAGAAACAACTAATATCGAACAAATGGAACATGTTGCAATTACAAAAAAAGAGATTGAAGATGTAATTAAAAAGAGTAGCAACTGGAAAACACCTGGACCAGATAGAGTTCAAAATGTATGGCTTAAGAAAATAAGAACACTATTGGAACCGCTTACCGCCTGTTATAATAGAATTATAAATGGAAGAGAAGAGATTCCTCAGTGGTTAACAACTGGAGAAACTGTGCTGATCCCAAAAAGCGAAGAAACCCAGAGACCAGAAAAGTATAGACCCATCACGTGTCTGCCAACCTTATATAAGGTATTTACGGGAGTGTTGGCAAAAAGGATCCAAGGACATTTGGATAACAATAACATCATAAGCGAAGAACAAAAAGGATGTTGTAAAAATAGTTATGGAACTAAAGACCAATTACTCATCAACAAAATGATTACAGAAAATTCGAGGAGGGCCCAGAAAAACCTAAGTATGGTATGGATAGACTATAAAAAGGCCTACGATAGTGTCCCTCACAATTGGATCAGAGAAGTTTTAAAAATATATAAAATTAGCCCTGAAATTATAAGATTCATAGACAATGCAATGAAGATATGGAAAGTTAATATAAATCTCCATTATGAAAAAGGAACTTTGGAAATAGAAGAAGTAAAAATTAAACGAGGAATATTCCAGGGAGACTCCATCTCTCCCTTAATATTTGTGCTCGCCATAAATCCTCTGAGTGCTTTAATTAATGGTTTGCAGAATGGATATCGTATAAATTCGAGAAACGAGAAGAAACCCAAAATAATTTCCCACCTATTCTATATGGACGACTTGAAACTCTATTCGTCAAATAGAGGAGAAACCATTAAACAAATAGAAATCGTAAAAAGGTTTTCTAATGACATATGCATGGAATTTGGGCTTGACAAATGTGCGTTTGTGCTACTCAAGAAAGGCAGAAGAATAGAAAGTGAGAACATAGAAATTGAAGGAGATATAATTAAAGAGTTAGAACAAGAACGCACGTATAAATATCTCGGAATAGAAGAGTCAGAAAAAATAGAAAACAACATAATGAAGGGAAAAATAAAAAAGGAATATAGGAGAAGATTAAAATTAATCTTAAAAACAGAATTGAACCCCAGAAACAAGATGCAAGCCATTAACACCTTGGCGATCCCGGTACTCTCATATGGTTTTGGGATCATCGACTGGATGCAGGAAGACTTAAACAAGCTGGATGTTATGACCAGAAAAATGCTGCACGCACATAAGATGACCTATAAAAACCAATGTGTACCACGGATACATGTATCCAGAAAAAAGGGAGGAATGGGAGTACCCACAATAGATATAATATACAAATCTGAAATAATAGGAATTGGGAAATATTTGAAGGGCAATGATGGAAGATTCATTGGATGGGTGCATGAACATGAAAACTTGAAACCTTCTACAACATCAATTATAAAAAAAATGAATGATTATCTAAGAGATGTGAGATTTGATGGAGAAGGCAGAAACAATGAAAGTTTGGAGAGAGAAATAAAGAATGCTAAGATGACATACAAAGAGAAGAGAGAAGAAGCAAATCTAGAACAATGGAAAAATCACACATTTGCCAAACATCATAAAAACATACTGGATGAAGCCTTCATTGACACGTACAAATCAAATGAAGTAATGATAAAAGGATGGCTAAAAAGTGAAGATGAAAGAACCATCCTAGCAGCCCAAGATCAGGCCCTCAGGACTAACTGGTTCAAAAAACACATAGAAGGGCAAAACATAACGGACAAATGCAGAATGTGCAGTGGAGGGTCGGAATCAGTATGTCACATACTATCTGAGTGTAAGTTTTTGCTGCAGAAGGGCACATACACAGAAAGACACAACAACATTTGCAGACTGATCCACTATAGATTATGCAGAAAATTTGAAATAGAAGTAAATACAGTTAACCACTGGGAACATAACCCAAACAATATAGAGGAAAACAACAGAGTTTTAATACTATATGATTACAACATACCAACCGACGCACAAGTCACTCATAACAAACCAGATATAGTCATCTATAACAAGACTGAAAATAAATGCTTGATTATAGAGGTTGGAGTCCCGTGGGATGGAAGAGTCTCGGCCTACGAAATTGAAAAAGAAATGAAATACCAAAGGTTAAAATACGAACTAAGGAGATTGTGGAATATAGATATAATTGAAATAGTTCCAGTGATTGTGGGTGCTTCGGGAACAATAAAAAAGAGCCTAGAAAAACATCTCGAGAGACTCCCGGTAAAGGTATCCACACTGGAGCTGAGTATGACAGTAATCAAGAAGAGTTTAAGCATACTAAGAACTGTGCTGGGGTATCGATGAGACACCGAAGAAGGGAAAATTATGAGGGTTGTTCTTAGGATCAAGGTTTGATCCCGAACAATCCCATAAAGGAAAATATATATACCCTTAATAAAGGAGTTTAAAAAAAAAAAAAAATAAAAAAAATAAAATTATTTTAATAAATGTTCTGAGTGTGGGGACGGAGGTAATCGGAGCGCAGCAAGCTATCTCTTCAAGTAACGGGATCTGAGAAGGATCCAGAAACAGACCTTCCATTAAGTAGGCTGTCTGGTGGGTGCAATACCGACCCCAGTCTGCAAGAACCATCAAAAAGTAAAAGATGTTATACCTCGAATCTTCGAGGAGGAAAAAAGATTCAATGGTCTGAGGAAGAAAAACTAGAAATTTTGTGGTGCTATACATATAGTAGCCATAATAAATTTCCAAAAAAAGGTACTCTGGAAAGAACAAAAGAAATGCTATTAAAAAGAGCAATAGTAGATGAAAGAAAGGTGGAAACAACACCAAGTAGTAGATTCAGTAGCATAGCTACTAATATTAGAATCGGCAAAACTCCAATAACTGAAGAACAGATAGAGCAGATTAAAGAAGAAGTGAATGAATATCTTGAGGGAATAAATATATGCGAAGACCGATGGATTTGGACGTACGAAAGGAATGAATTTTTAATGGAAAGTTATTTTATTGGAGAATTTATACCAAGAAAAACCAACATGAGTGAAATATGGAAGTGGGTAGTGAAAGAAAAAATATTCTCCCCAAATGACTTCATGGAATATCGATTCGGAGAAGTTTATAATCAGGTCAGTAGAAAACAAATGGTTAATCAAAAACAAGCAATTCAGAATTATGTAAAAGACAGAAAGAGCCAGGAACAAAGAAAAACGAAGGCTACACTACCATCTTATGAAGAAATTGAATTAATAAAAGGGAAAGCATTAAACATAGTTGAAAATGAGTTAGAATTAACAACTAAAGTGGTAGAAGAAATAAGAAAAATAAGAAATAAGAACACCAAGAAAATACAAGATGACTCAGTAAAAGGAAAGAAAAGGGAAATGAAAACTGCTGGTATGCCAGATAATGAAAAAGAAAAAATACATAAATTATCAGAAATAAATTGTAATATAGAAGAAAATGTGGAACAGGAACAAGAGAAACCAGAAGAATTTGAAATGATAGTGTTCGATGAAAAGTATATGAACCTGGGAAATGAGGACCAAGAATCGGGAGAAGGTAGTCTTAGCAGTGAAGATGAAATAAACTATACAGATGATGAAGTGGAAACAAATCCAGATGAGGAACAGATAAATGATGAAAGAGAAAATGAAAGAATTGGTAATATTCAAAATCCAACACAAGAAGAACCAAATAACAATGACGAGAGTGAAGAAGAATTGTTGGTTAAAATATCCCATTATAGGGAGGAAGATATACATCTAGGAATAGAAAAAAGGTTAAGAATAAACAAGATCAGTAATTACAGGCTTCTAAATAAATATGCAGGAATTGCTGACAGAATGCTTCCCCGGATTATACCACCAAATTGTGATATCACTGAAATAAACCGGCTATATTATGCTACTGCTAGAGCAATAGCGGACACATTAGGAATTAAAACCAAAGGAACTATAAAAACAAATAGAACTAAACAAAGAGAAATAAAACCACCCTGGAAAATCAGAATGGATAAAGAAATAGAAAACCTAAGAAAAGAAATATCAATGCTGTCTGCATTCCAAAATGGAGAAGTTACTGCCACCACCACAAGAAGAAAAGTGCAGAATTTACTATATAGAGAGAGGGTGGAAAATGGGGACCCACTTGTGCATGCAATTAGAAGAAGGAAACTAATACTAGCCGCAATGGTTAAAAAAAGACAAAGATATGAAAAAAGAAAAAGAAAAATTTCAGAATAGAATAATTAGAGAGGACCCTGCAAAACTTTATAGAGAATAAGGAAAGGATACGATTAAAGTAGAAAAACCACCACCTAAAGAAGAAGTTGAGCGATTTTGGAAGGAAATTTATGAAAGTGAAGTTAATCCTAATAATGAGGCCGAGTGGAAAAGAGAAATGGTAGACAACCCCCAAATAACAGCGATTATACCAATGGAAGGTGGAAGAATTACAGAAAATGAAGTAAAAAGTACTATTAAAAGGAGTGGAAGTTGGAAAGCACCAGGCAAAGATCAAGTACATAATGTATGGTTAAAGAAACTAAAAGTACTAATAAAACCTCTAACAGAGAGTTTTAACAAACTAATAGAAAAACAAGAAGAAATTCCAGAATGGCTCACTAGTGGAATTACATCATTAATTCCAAAAAATGAAGAAACAGAATTAGCGAGCAAATACCGCCCAATCACATGCTTACCAACCATATATAAAATACTTACTGGAGTCATGACGAAAAGGGTAGCAACACACCTAGAAGTAAACGACATAATTAATGAAGAACAAAAAGGTTGCAGTAAAGGAAGTTATGGAACAAAGGATCAATTATTAATAAACAAGATGATTATGGAAAATAGTAGAAAAGGGCAGAAACATCTCAGTATGGTATGGATCGATTACAAGAAGGCATACGATAGCGTCCCTCATAAGTGGATTAAGGAAGTACTTAAGATCTACAAAATTAATGACCTGGTTGTAGACTTCATAGATGAAGCAATGAAGAAATGGAGGACAGACCTGGTACTGCCGTATGAAAAAGGACAAATAAAAATAAAAAGAGGTATCTTTCAAGGAGACTCTATTTCCCCGCTATTGTTCATACTGGCTCTCAATCCCCTAAGCACACTAATAAATAACTTGGAAAATGGTTATAGAATTAATTCAATGAGAGAGAAAAAGGCAAAGAAAATATCACACCTTTTCTATATGGATGACATAAAATTATATGCTCCAAATAAAAAGGAATCGGAAAAACAGGTAGAGGTTGTAAAGCGATATTCCACAGATATATGTATGGAATTTGGGTTAGATAAGTGTGCATTTGTAAGTCTAAAAAAAGGAAGAAGAACAGAAGCTGGTAACATAAGGATAAATGATACGGAAATACGGGAATTAGAACAAGGCAATACTTACAAATATCTAGGAATTGAAGAGTCTGATGAAATAGAGTCAAAAAGGATGAAAGAAAAAATAACAAAAGAATATATAAAAAGAATGAAAAGCATTTTAGAATCAGAATTAAAACCAAGAAATAAAATTATCGCCTTAAGAACTCTAGCAGTCCCCGTCCTCACATACAGCTTTGGTATAATAGATTGGTTCCAACATGAGATAAATGGGATAGACGTAAAAACAAGAAAAATGTTACATGCCCATAAGATAATCTACAAAAACCAATGCATGCCAAGGATTTATGTGCCTAGAAATGAAGGAGGAATGGGGGTTCCACAAATGGATAGAATATATAAAACAGAGATAATAGGTTTAAGTAAATATTTAGAGAGTAGAGAAAGTAAATTTATGAGATGGGTGTATGAGCACGAGATGATGAAACCCCCAACAACATCAAATACAAAAAAAGAAAAGGATTACCTGGAAGGAGTAGAGATTGAGGTAGAAGAATTCAGAAACATAACAGAAGTAGGAAAGAAAATAAAAGACCTAAAAGACAAATACAAGCAGGCAAGAATAAATAATGATATCACCAAATGGAAGGAGCATGTATGTGGAAAACACTTCAGGATAGATGTACTGGACCAGATCTACATCGATAAGGAACATACAGTGGAACCTTTAACAGGAGGATACCTAAAAAAAGAAGACGAGAGAACACTAATAGCGGCACAAGATCAAATACTAAGAACAAACTGGTTCAGGAAGAATATAGAGAAGGAGGAAATCACGGAAAAATGCAGAATGTGCAAGGACAAAACAGAAACAGTAAACCATATTTTGACAGAATGCAAAACACTGCTAAAAATGGGATTATACACAGATAGACATAACACAATTTGCAATATGATTCATATGAAATTATGCCAAAAATACAATTTTGAAACCAATACCGATAAATACTGGCAGCACAAACCAGCCACAATAATAGAAAATGAGGAAGCCATAATCCTATACGACCATACAATACCAACATCTATACCTAACACCACATAACCGACCAGACATAATAGTAAGAGAGAAGAGAACACAGAAATGCTATATTATAGAGATTGGAATAAGCAGTGACAATAGAGTAACATTATATGAGAGAGAAAAGGAAGTAAAATATGTAAGACTAAAGTATGACATAAGAAGAATGTGGGGGGTGGAGGAGGTGGAGATTATACCAATAGTTGTTGGAGCAACTGGAGTGGTGAAGAAGAGCATGACCACATACGCAAAAAAGCTACCTAACATCGTAGTCAAAGATGTGGTCATGGAAGTGATAAAGAAAAGCCTAGCAATCCTAAGACTCGTGCTAGGGAGTACCTAAAAATCCTTCATACCTAGGTCCAAGGTTGACCAGTATTAAGGATTTAAAAGCTCTAGCGAGAAGTAAAAAAAAAAATAAAATTATTTTAAAGTTGAGGCGACTAGATGTAAGAGAAAAAGATGGCTTAGATACCAGGCAAATAACATAAAAAAATAAAATGTTTTAATGGTTCTTGAGGTGTGACTATGAGTGTAATTATAAAGGAAGCCTAAGATTACACATGCGATGCTATTAAAACATGAAAAGATAAAATTATTTAAATTCAAGGTAGCTTAGAGTGTAATAAGAAAAGAATATAAAATATTAAGCAAGAGAAATAATGGAAAAGGATCTCCAAATAACACTAGAAACTTTTCAGAAAATACAAGAGAATAGGGGAGCATTGTATCAAGGAAATAGGAAAATAAAAGAAAGGAAAAAAACAAAGACAAACAAAAGCCAGGAAGGTGAAAGAGAGAGTAACGAAACAGAGGAAATATATGGTACGCATAACACCCTGCCCTCCAGAGACACTGAAGATAACAGAGAGGAGACAGAAATAGTGGATGTAGTTGAATTATGGATAGCTGAAAAACCAGATAATGAACTCATGGAACCAGAAAATGAGAGTGAAGAAAGCGAAAGTGATGAAGGAACAGAGGAACCTATGAATATTGAACAAAATAACAATGAGGAAAATATACGAAATGAGGGAGAGAATGAAGAGACCCAATATACAAGAGAACAACTTGATGGTATGCTACAGAAAATAGCTCATTACAGAGAAATAGATCTGATAGAAGGAATTGATAAAAGACTCCGAATAAATAAAATAAATACTTACTTTGAGATGAACATACAAATTGGAATAGTCAACGAGTCTTTCCAAGTATATTACCAATAGATTGTGATACTGCAGAACTCAACAGACTTTATTATTCGGTAGGTCGAAAGCCATGGCGGAGCCGGGAGCGCGGAAGTCGCAAGGTTTTGGGTGGAGCCGGAGGCCGAAACTTTTGGACTAGAGCCGGAGCCGGAAAGCAAAATTTTGGCGCTGACCTGGAGCCGGAGGGCCGGAGTAGGAGCCGAAATTGTAGGGGGACCTGGGAGCCGGAGCCGGAGCCGGAGTCGGAGCCCCAAAAAAAAAGGCACTTCCGCTCCGGAAAATACAAAATTAAGTAATTAATTTTATTACTACAGGTGTATATATATATATATATATATATATATATATATATATACTATATATATATATATATATATATATATATAATATATATTATATAGTTATATAGGGGTTTATGTGAGTGAGGTGATGGGAGGGAGGGGAGAGGTGAGTAGTAGGTAGGAGTGAGGTGAGGATGAGGTAGTAGCGCGTAGTATGTATGTGGTAAGGTATATATAGTATGGTGTGAGGTGTGATGTGAGGTAGAGGTGGAGGTTGAGTGTAGTAGGGGGTGGTGTAGGGTAGGTGGGGGTGGGAGGGGGTGAGGGGTGAGGGGGGTATGGTAGTGAGTAGTAGTAGGTGAGGGTGGGGGTGAGTGTATGGTATAGGTGTAATGTTGGTGAGTAGTGGTGAGGTAGTAGGTATGAGGTGAGTGAGTGGTGAGGTGGTGTGAGTGAGTAGGTGGTGATGGTGGAGTGAGTATGTGAGGGGTAGGGTTGATGGGGTGAGGTGTAGTATGAGTGGTGAGTGTTGTAAGTGAGTGTTAGTGTGTAGTTGTATGTGGAGGTAGGGTGGGGAGTGAGGTAGGTATAGGTGTAGGTAGTGAGGGTAGGGATGGTAGGTAGTTAGTGATAGTAGTGTGGTGTGAGTAGTGAGTAGTGAGGTAGATAGTGTGATGAGGATGATGAGTTGGAGTCTGAGAGTAGTGTAAGGGTAGTATGCGTGTAATAATTGTAGGAGTCACGCTCGGCAAGTGCGTATGATTCAGATGATGTTGCGTAGGAGCGGTAGTGAGGTTAGTAGTGAGTGAGGGGTGAGTAGTAGGAGGTGAGGTGAGTAGGTAGGTAGGTATGATAGGATGTAGGTGAGTATATGATATATGATATATAGGTAGTAGGTAGTGATGGGATGAGTAATAATATTAATAATATAGTATATATATAGTAAATATATATAGCTATATATATATATATAATATATATATATATTATATATATATATATATACTATATATAAAATCCTTTTTTTAACGTGCTTTATCCCCATTTCAGAGGGTAACAGCGAGGGGGACCACAGGGAAATCGAACTTTAAGCCGGCTTTCCCCTACCCCAAACCAGCGCCACCAACGTGTTCGCAGTCAAGTTTTAATTCTTGCCCCAGGTAGATAAAACCCAACTGCTTACGCAGAGGATTTGAACCAGCTCACCTCCGTATGAGAGGTAAGGTTGGACGCAACCTCATGTTGTCAAGTTGCACCGAACTAGAGATGTAAGTGAATAAAAAACGACCGTTTTTTATAAAAAAAAACTGTTTTTTTTATTTTAAATAAAAACATGATGAATAAAAAACAATTTTTTTTTCTGTTTTTTTGTTTTTTTTGTTTTTAATATATATTTTCTTACTTAATGTTATTTTCTTTATTTCACTTAAATTTTATGGTTCTAATAAAGAATTATAAACAGTTTTTTACCTATATAATATATCTTGTAAATATTCATAGCTTAGTAGAAATAAACATGAGTAAATAAAAAAAAAAAATATGCCAAGTTTATTCAACATTACACTTCTTACCTTTGAAGCCGTAAAAACTGGAAGATATGTTCATGAAATGAATTATGTCATATGAGAAGTGAGTCAGTATGACTGATAATGTATATTTTCTTACACAAATAAAAGACTATAAATATTAATACCATAAGTTTAGCTAACTTAGTATGATAAGGCCTAACTAAAATTACTAAATTTCTAAAGAACCATCAAGGGCCTCATTAAATTCCTGTTCTACTGCTTCTGCATCTGAATCCTCAGACCTGTTTCCAATCATGGCCTCTACTGATAAATCTGATTCCTCATCCTCATATGCTATATTTGTGGAAGAGAAGGAGGAGTCAGACTCTGACTCAAAGCTATGGACAGAGGTGTCTTTAGATTTGGTTTTATCAGACTTCAATGTCCTTACAGAGAAACCTGATATATACCACAATTATTGATTATTTATTCTTAAAATTTCAGATTCGAGAGTGGAAACGAAAGTAGTTTCCAAATATTGTTCATGTATGAAGTTAAGGTAAGTATTAGGAAATCGGAGGCTAGATTAACAATATAATGACTTAGCTTTGAATTAATGAATAATAGTTTTTCTGCTGTTCACTCTTGTGAGCCTGTTCTTTTTTATATTGAATGAAATATTTTGACAAAAGTTGAAACTTCTCTCAATGCAGTAACTGAATGCAGGAAGGCTCTTCTAGAAATAATGCGGCTCGGCAAGCTTTTTGATATTCTAGCAATGCTTTAAATAAACTTAACTTCCACCATGCTAGCAAGTCGATAACTATTGTTGGAAAGTGAGAAGGCCCAGAATATTTCCCTTATCTCGAAGAGTGCGCGCTCTACATGAGAAAGAGAATCTACACCAAATTTCCCAATTACTCTTTCTTTGTGCAGATCCACAACTCTATGATTTCCTTTGCTCATGTATTGTAGGTAGACTTTCTTGCCCAAAGCTGACCTGATACCAAAAAATTAGTGAAAATATGTTTCCAAGTAGCAGAATCTTAAGATGTATTTGAGCAATAGTGACAGGATTTTCAGTTAAAAGTAAAATAGATATATTATACTGTATGATATAGTAATATTATTATAAACTTATAGTATACTATATACTTATTATATATTTATATAATATTAATATTATTTATATTTTATATTATTATATATATACGTGAGTATTATTATTATATATAATTATATATTTATTTATATATAATATATATATATATAATATAAAATAAATAAATTATAATTATATATATTATTATTATATTATATATATATATAGTAATATTATATATATATAATTATGTATTATGATATAAGTAATATATAATATATATAATATATAGTAACTAAACTATTATTACCGACTATATTATTACACTACATCATACACCAGACATCAACTCATATATATACTACTCAAAACAACAACACAAACAAATACTTAACTTATATACAACGTATATAATATACTACTATATAATATATACTATATACTAATCCAATAATATATACTGTAATATCCGTATTAATATATAACTATATATGATTATATACAATATATCACGACATACCTATTATATACTTACATATCTAATATTACTAGATATATATATATATATTCATATATATATATTATACCGGTATTAATATATATATACTCACCGTATATATATACGCGGCTACCTTATAATAATACTAATATATATATATAGTGAGTATATATTATCATATTTTTATATATATATATATATATAGATATATATAATACTATATAATATAATATTACTATATATATATGTATATATATCATAAGTATTTATAAATATATATATAATATATATATATACAATAGTATATAATAATTATTATATAATTATATTATATATATTAGTTGGCCTATAATGATATAAATACTATATCATACTAGGTTAATATACATATATTATATATATATAACTATATATATATATATAATATATATATCACCTATACTCATATATACATTATATATATACATATTCATTAAATCAATAATCTTTATTGTCTAATTTCTTAATTAATACACATATAATGCTCGTTTTTTCCTACTACTATATCACGTATATAATTATAATATATATATAATCTGATACTCATAACTAACACAATAATAATATATCAAAATATATATCACCAGCACACAATACAAAAATATATATATAATATACTACTACATACCTATACACCTTCATAACAATCTAGCATAGTCACCTACACATAATATATATAATAGTACAAGTTATCTTGCCTGGAGGCCATAATTTCTCAATTGTGAGATTCACTAGTTTATTTATTTAATTTTGGAAAACTATTTAGCTTTAGCTTTGATTTCGCTATTATTTGTTTCAACGTTTATAATATTTCTAATTTCACTCTACATTTATAGTATAATTTTATTAACCCAGAAATTATATTAGGCCAATTATTGGAAATGTATATAAACAATCATTAGACATATGCTAATACCGATCCTAGCGTAACGATAAATATTTATAGACTTACATCAAATTTTATAAGAAAATTGATATTATTATTTTAAGTTTTATTTGCTATATTATAATACGAATACTGCCCAAAGAACCTATAAAAAGGCAGACGATTTTCATGATAAATGGCTATTTGACGTTTACACGTAACTATTCGTCTCTTGAATCTATATAAGTTCGGACAATCCCGGTCCATTTTCTCATATAATGAATTTATGCGAGATGTCAACAACTGCCTTCACCTATCCATATCTTGAACTGCCTTTGTCTCTATGGGTCAAAACCTACACAAGCCATCCAGTAACCTATTCACCATGTTTTTCTTATGCGACAAGTTCACTCACCTGATATCAGGCACAAAGATTTAAAAAGAGATCAATTTAATTATTGATTCAAACATCCGTAAAGCTGACAAACATAGACTATTTAAATCTTATCGATATAACTCGAAACCCGCGTGTCCTCATCGATAAAATATCATATTTCGACACGTTTTTGGGTGGCCTTGTCGGAGGATGAGAAATTACTAGCTTTGAAAGTATTTTCTCACCTATCCCACTTCGCTGAAATTCACGCTTTAACTCCATCCTCATTCCCATGCCTAATAGAACATATAATCCGTCTCAACCCAACAACAACCAACGCAAGAGCATCACATCCAACACCAGCAACCCACCTCTCAATAACTCAAGCTAAAACCAATAAGCCAATCGACCACCCTCAACAACTACAGCCTGATAACGGCACTGCACTACCCCCAAGAAACTCACATAACAAAGAGCTGGCCAGCCATCGAGAGAGCCTACAGCACGACACTCTCATGGACCTTCCACAAACCACAGCGCGCAGATCAGCCAGACAAATCAGAGCCTCCCTCGCGCCAAAACCTCAATACAGACACACCTAAAGCAGCACAGGCCCGCACCTACAATAAACCACCGGCAAGAAGGTGCTGAGACGCAGAAAGAAGCTGAAAGGAATGCTCCAACTTAAGAAAAGGGAAGCTGAAATGGGAATGTCAACTTAAGAAGAGGAAAGCTAGAAGGACATGCCCAACTCAGAAAGATGAGACGATAGGAAACGCTGAAGGAAAGCCGAACGCACACGCGGAACTTTTAGAACTTGTGCAAAAATAAGCACGTCCAATCAGTCTCAATCGTCCGTCCATTTAAGCAATGTATCCCCATCGACCAATGTTAAGGTACCGAATATGGCCCCGTTCGTCGAATCAAGGGACGAAATGGACGCATACATCCAACGTTTTGAGAGCTATGCGACATCTTCAAATTGGGATCGCAGTTTATGGCCTCTTTATTTAAGTGCGTGTTTAACTGGACGTGCTTTGTCGGTTTATAGCAAGTTGCCTCCCAACTTAGCTAATGATTTTTCCAGCTTAAAGGAAGCCCTCCTTATTCAATTTAACATGACCGAAGATGGTTATAGGGCTAAGTTCAAGGAAGTCAAGCCCAAAGCAGATGAGGGTCCATTACAATTACTGAATCGAATTAAATCGTATCTGTCAAGGTGGTGTGAACTCTCAAGTTTCAACCAAGACTTTCAAGGTTTAACCGATCTTATAGTAGTTGATCAATTTCTCACCTGTTGCCCAAAAGACTTAGCTGTTCATCTAAGAGAGGTAGGACTCTCTAGTTTAAACGACATCGCTTCTCGCGCTGATAGATTTCTACAAGCAAGGGGTAAGAACCTTTGTTCCAAAAGGCAAGACTTTAACCTTTCTATGGCATCTGGTAATAACGAGGATAAAATGTGCCATAATACTCAACGCCAACACACCAAAGTTTGTGGAATATGCCACAAAGGCGGCCACGATTCCAGCGCTTGTTATTCTGCCCAAAACGGAAACAACAGATTTCCACGTAATCGGCACCATTATGATAATAAGTATAACCGCGATAACAAGACAGCGGAGAAAAGATGGCACGCCCCAAGGAAAGAAATACACAATGCTGCCGTTATAATTGATAATTCTATTAACGAAGGGGATTGTGCGGCGGCATGTCAAATTGTGGAAGATAATGGGTGTGTTAACGTGAGTGAAATGTTAAAGGACGGCATGTTGCATGTCGACGGTAAATCTATTCCCGTTATAACCATGTCATGTCAGGATAATTCAAACGCCAGACATCCCCTCATGCCCGTGACGAATGGATCCATAAATGGCATTGACGCATCAGTACTTCGCGATACAGGGTGTAGTGGCGTAATTGCGAAAAAGAAGTTTGTGAAGAACCATCAATTCACAGGCAAGATCAGAAAGATGCTTCTAATTGATAATACCCTTAGGACAGCCCCTGAAGCAAGAATCTGGATTCGCACTCCGTTCTATACGGGGTACGTTGAAGCTCTATGTCTGAACGATGCGCTGTATGATTTGACATTGGGAAATATCCCAGGCGCGCTAGGTCCGGAGACAATAGGGTTTGGAAACGATGATAAAATTAATACCGACAAGGGAACATCCATTGTCGAAGTTACTTGTGAGGCAGAAAATGCTACTGAGAATAAAAAGGATAAAATTGATACCGACGTGGACACATCCATTGTCGAAGTTGTTTATGAAACTGAAACTGCTACAAAAGACAGTAAGTCAGTAGAAAATTTGTATGGAAATCTCCCATTCCACAATCAAGAGAATTTTTCAAACTCAGATAGCCTTGAAGCAAGTGTCGGAGAAGCTATACAGCCTGAGGTGGCGGCAGAGACGCCTGAAAGTGTCAATAGAAGAGTTGATGCGGCATATCATCCATTTAGAATAAGGTTAGACAAAGACCAGAGCTTAGATGTCAGGAAGGATAAGTTGATCGAACTCCAAGAAACTGATCCCACTCTGGGAAAAATCCGCGGTATGTTCGGATCAGGCGACGAGAGATTCGAAAAGAAAAATGGGATACTATACAAGATAGTAAAAAGGAATGGTGTGGTTGATAAAAAGTTGATAGTACCACACGGACTAAGGGCAACTCTTTTGGAACTGGCCCACGAATCTCCGTTAGCAGGACACTTAGGCATAAAGAAAACATCCGACAGGCTTCAAATGTGCTTTTACTGGCCAAGGTTACATGAGGACGTGTGTCGTCTTTGTAGGTCATGTGATCCGTGTCAGAAGACTTCCCCGAGATGTCGGAAGGCTGGGGCTCCTCTCACACAGGTACCCATCATCGACGAACCTTTCAAAAGAGTCGCGGTGGATATTGTAGGTCCCATTAATCCACCATCGCAGGAAGGATTTAGATATATTCTGACACTGGTAGATTATAGCACACGCTACCCCGAAGCTGTGCC
>JABUQX010066527.1:32500-33936 GCA_015478945.1 Trachelipus rathkii | reverse complement strand
GTTATATTACAGAATAGGACTGATCATCTATTGTGGGTGGAGTTTATCAATTTGGAAGAAATTAGATTAAAAGCTAATTTTTATTGAATGAAACCATTGGTCCATTCAAAGGACGCTACCAACGCGCCATCCTTTGTT
Organism: Trachelipus rathkii; assembly: GCA_015478945.1. Classification (NCBI taxonomy): domain Eukaryota; kingdom Metazoa; phylum Arthropoda; class Malacostraca; order Isopoda; family Trachelipodidae; genus Trachelipus; species Trachelipus rathkii. The sequence continues at coordinate 33,798 of JABUQX010066527.1, read as the reverse complement.
TGTTACATTGTGTTTTCGTAGGATACTTGCTAAAGTTCCGTCAAGACGGGAATAGCAACCTTTTGTACAGAATGAAAGGAATCCCTTAGCGTTTGGTGAGAAATTGTTTTCACGATTTTGCCTGTTTGACAAAAACCGAAAGCAACTCTGGCAATTTCTTATGTTTCGTAAGCCACAAATGCAAAAACAAAAGGCTTATAATAAAAAAGGCTATAAAGTGATTTTTGTAGATAAATATGAGTAGATAAGATTAAACCAAACATGAAAGTTTGGAAGAAAACTTTTAAAGAATTTTAAGTAATCATTGCAAAAGTAATTAAATTTAACAAATTAAATAATCAAATAAATAAAGAATATAGATAAGACAACTAATATAACAAAATAATTTAAATTATGACATGTCATTTTTTTTTTTTTTTTTTTTTTTTTAAAAAAAAAAAAAAAAAAAAAAAAAAAAAAAAAAAAAAAAAAAAAAAGACAAACTTTTTCAGAGAGTAAAAGACAATAATGATTGGAAATAAATAAAATAAAAAAGTAAAAATATTAAACTTGGAAATAAATGGTCAAAGAACATAAAAAAAAGATTGAAAACGTTGATAAGTAAACTGTTATTGGAGGACAACATAATCTAAATCAAGATAAATATCACTTTTATGACCATTTCTATAAAGACTCTACGCGTGAGTTTTAATGTATAAAATATCTTTATTATATATTATATTAGAATATTATATAGTATATATATATATATATATTATATATATTATTATGAACTAGGATATATATATATATATATATATATAATATATAGTTATATTATATATATAGGTATGTATATATATATATGTATATATGATATTAGTAGTATAATATATATTAGTATATGAGTTATGAATATATATTTATCTACGATATTATATTTAGATTATATATATATATATTATATTTATAGTTGTATTATATTATATTATTACATATATAGGTATATATATATGTAAATGATAATATAAAGTATTAGTAATAATAATATATTTTAGTAAACTTCCTTTTTATCGTGCTTTTACCCTTCGTCAGGAGGGGTAACGAATTGGGGACTACAAAAATCGTTAATCTTTAAGGCCAGCTGTCCCAAGCCGGGTCGCCACCAACGTATTGCAGCTGAGTTTTAATTCTTGCCCCAGGAGATAAAAACTACGAAATGCTGACAGCGGAGTTTTGACCAGCGTGCTCTCGCATGAGATCGGCATATGCCACGGAGGCATATATATATGATAGGTATGTATATATAGGTATATAGG
>JABUQX010066527.1:22500-27500 GCA_015478945.1 Trachelipus rathkii | reverse complement strand
CACCCTACTACCGATTGAAATCTTTCTATCTTCAGCTGTCTTTCTACAAACTTTCTTGTTTCTACTTCTAAATTTTCTTTCGCTATTTCACGAATCAAATTAGTTCTAATAACTATATCTTTTAACTCTTCGTGAGTTGGACAATAATTTTTATCAGGATTAGTAAACGGAGTGACGTAGTTCTCTACATCGTAAGGTAATCTTTTTGAGTACCCGAACAAAATGAAATGGGGCGAGTCCCCTATGGTTTCATTATAAGAAGAATTAATAGGAAGAAAATTAGACCAATCATTACCCTTTTTATTCACGTAATGACGTAGATAATTCTCAATTTGCAATTTTGCACGATCAATCAGAGGATTGGAAGTGGATGGGAGGACGGTTATTCCCACATTCTTAACCTTCCAAAGCTTGCATAATTGCTTGAAAAACGATTGAACAAAATCACAACTTTGATCAGAGAAAATGATGCTGGGTGTTGTATGCCTTACAATAACCCTATGAAGCAAAGCATTAGCAATATGAATGCCACTAAGAGATGGAATCGCACATAACTCAACATAACGAGTTAAAGAATCTTTAAAAACAATAATATATTTATCACCTACGCGAACGATTTGAGAAGCAAAGGAAACAGGACGGTCATTACCTTGATCATCCTTTTGTGCCAACACAGCACCTAAACCTACATTACTGGCATCTGTTGAAATAATAAACTCTTTGTTAAAATCCGGAAATTGAAGCAATGGTTCGATTATTAACTTTCGTTTTAACGTATCGAAAGCTACTTGTTGCTCACTGAGCCAGACGAACTTAGCATTCTTTTTGAATAATGAAGTGATGGGTTGAGCAATGGCTGAGAACGAAGGCACGAGATTGCGAAAGAATGACACGAATCCAATAAAGGAACGAGCAGAGGAAACATCGGTGGGAACCGGGAACGACTTCAAGGCCTGCAGCTTTACTGGATCAGCTGATAAACCTTTTGAACTGATCATAAACCCTAAATAAACCAACGAACGTTTAAAGAAATTAGCCTTCTCCAACTTCACCTTGAGTTTCGCTTTCTTTAACGCGGCAAAAACTAAACTGAGACTATGATAATGAGATTCTATATCTTCGAATAAACAATTATATCATCGAGATAAATTAATGCATGAATCCCTAATAAATGAGAGAGAGCTAGTTCTATTACTTTACAAAACATTGGACGAATTTCTCACACCTTCAGGTACCATCTTATACTGATAATGTCCTCGGTGAGAAGAAAAAGATAAATAAGGCTTGCTTTCATCAGCAACTTTTATGCCATAAGGATTTGAAGAAACATCTAAACTTGAAAAAATATGTGCATTACCTAACTTGGAAATCGTTTCTTGCACATTATGAATCGGAGATTGAAGAGGAACAATACTTTTATTTAACTTTCTAAAATCCAAAATATTTTTGGTTTTGAATCACCTTGGACCGGGAGGACAATGAGAGGATTCGAATGAGGTGAATCAGAATTCTCTATGTAACCATTATTTAAAACACTTGTCTTACGTAAATACGTCTGAACCTGTTGAGGTATTGAGTTATCTATGCTGAATTCTTCGTGTATAATCTTTTGGAATTGAGGCTTGACATTCGAGTATAAATTAGAAAATAAGAGAAGACGACGCTGTTCGTCACTAAACTTTATGTTATGTAATAACTCAGCAGAATCGATGAATGACTGTAATGACTTCTGAGCCTCTGTTAGGAACTCGGGTAATGAATGATTAAGTGACCATTTGGTACCTACAAAATCACTGAACGTTTCGAACGTGGATTTAGAGACGAGCGGATTGAGAACTAATGAAAGATCATTTTTAAACGACTCCCAGGAAACAGCTCCCCTAAGTTCTGGCGTACTTTGCACCAAATAAGCAACATTCCCTTCTTTCTGAGAGACAAACCTTATGTAGGCCCTCAATTTTTCTATATCGCTTGTAATTCCTTCATCTGCGAAGTAAGCGTCAACAGAATTGAACCAATCGGATAATTGAGGTCCACACCAATTATTATTAACAAACCCAATCAGCAGAGGAATATTCGGACGTGAGTGTGACAACCTGTCAATGTTAAGAACCGGACGTTGCATGGTCTCAGAATTAATGGAAGAATCAGCCGAAGAAATATTTTGAGCTACGTTTTCGTCAGCAGAATTTTTTACATCAATAACTATATTATCAGCGTTAGGATTATCAGAGATGTTGTCAAGATTGGAAATGTCGTCAGTGGACATGAATGAAAAATATTAAGAAAGAAATGGAAATGGACAACACAAACAAAACATATACAGACGAATCAAAACTTACAAACTGCACTTTTCTTGCTGACTATTTCGATATACTATATGTGACATCCCATACGTATATAAAAAAAAAATATCAAAAGAGAAATCATTCAAAAAAAAATAATAATAATAAAAAAAAAAATAATAATGGAAGAAAATAATAATATAATATAAATAACCAGTCCCTGTCTGACCCGGCACCTATTTGGGCGGGCAGAATCCTCCTTGCGAGTTTTCGTGAGCCTACTGAATGCTTTGACAATAACGAACGACGTCCCGATCGAAGAATTTCAAAAAGTTTTCTTTTCTCCACAAAACGATTTCTAGGGCACAATAAAGAAAATTAATACAACAAGAAATGATATATATATATATATATATATATATATATATATATATATATATATATATATATATATATATATATATATATATATATATATATATATATATATATATATATATATATATATATATATATAAATATATATATATATTATCTACCTTCCCTTTGGAATTGGGGAAGAAAGCTATTTTTTATAGCGCTGATTCGATTCACTCTCGCAGATAGCACACTTCAACCGCATACAATCCTTCAACGAGGTGGGAGATTTCTTTGAGTTATGTAACCCCAAATTTTCACGAACAAAAAAAAAAAATAACTTTTCTCTCATTCAGTAAGAGAGGAAAAGAAGAGAAAGAATATGACTGCAATATATAATTGCCACAAAAGATTCCCCAAGTGGTTCTCGTCAAGACAATATTTTCCCCGAAAAATAATTTCACACATTCGTGAAGCCTAAACAATTACTCCACACGCAAAATTCCCAGAGCTTCATTGAAATACATCATCTTAAACCTACCCCAATCAATAATGGATATATATATATATATATATATATATATATATATATATATATATATATATATATATATATATATATATATATATATATATATATATATATATATATATATATATAGAATGAATATTATTTATTATAAATAATTATATGATATAGCAAATTTATATACTATACTATGATATCGTAAATGATTACAATATATTAAGAAGAGAAAAAAAAAAACAACAACAATTGTTTTTCTCAAATATGAAGTTTACCGTTATGAAAATTCTCTTAATAGCGGTAGTGAAACCAGTAATAACCAGACTTCGGTCAGTCGATGAGGAGAAATCGCTAGCCTCAAAATGGTCTCTTTTATTATTCTAAATGAGTTGAGCAAATATTATAATGAAATATTTACCAAATAAAAAAATAGCAAATTCTTTTACAAAATATATTATATATACTTGCTATATATATAAAAGATGTTTCCAACAATGTTTGGAACAGAAAATGATTATTTAGAAAAATATATTAAACAGCTGTGTGCTTAAATGAAAGACAAATATATTTTTATGCGCGAGGCTACTATAAACAGATGACGTCATCAACAATAGACGTGCGGGAACCAATCACAGCGAAGAGGATTTATTGACATATAACTGCGCATTTACATAAAAAAATGATTTTCTTTAATAAAATAATGACTATTATTATAATAAAGAAAGAATGTTTTTATCTATAATAAATTATTGATTAATACAAAACAAAAATGGATATTTTCACAGACCTCTATTTCACAGTATACCTTAACTTTTGATACCAACTATTTTTAATCCTCTAATGTTTCAACAATGGATATCCTCATTTTTCATGAAGGCGAAATGGATGTCGTGATGAATACTTCTAAATGGAGAATGACGAATCTTCTTGAAGAAAAATCTTGAAGGAAAATCTTGAAGGAAATCTTGAAGTAAAATAGGCATCTACGTATAAAAACCACTTCTTACGGTCGCCATCAATCTTTTGATTGAGAAATAAATAATCTTCAGTAGATATCTTAGCGTAGAAAATAATGAATAAAAGACAAGTTTCTGTCACAGGAACAGCCAAAGTTCTGACACGGTAACAGCCAATTCTTCTTTATGGAGAATTGGATTAGTTAACTGTCACGATTCGCCAATTCTTCTTTCCCTGTTTCTATAACTCTTTTTATATTACAGGTCTCTTTTCTTTTTCAGACTCGTGTGAAACCTACATGGAAATTATCGGACTCCAGAAGATAGATTCTTTATGGCTTTCAACCTGTGGACTTACGCTAGAACAAGATATCTACGCTCGGACGAAATGAAAAGATGCTTCAAAGACTTAGGAGAATAATAGTGGACTTCGGTTAAATGAGTTTTAATGATCTAATACGTCATATATGCCTTTTCAATAAATGATACTTAAAATATAATTTGATATTCCTTCTTTTTATTTTACATAAATATCTTGAAAATGTCTTCTTAAAATTACAATAATTCTTAACTAAGATGCAATATGCTTGAGAGATATATTTGTACAAAATAGTTCATTGAATAAAATATATGAGTCATAAAATATTAACAAGATTTGAGTGGGAGAGATTTGAGTAAGGTTGGTTGCGTTTTACCTGAAATGACAGCCGGATGAGATATTACTATACTTCAGTAATAAAAGAATTAGATTATGGAGAATCTTCACTTGCGTTATTTTCAAACAAGAATCAAACGGATATATAAGAATAAGATGCAAGACTTGACAATCTAACTTGTAGAAATCGAGAATATAAAAAAGAATGTCTCTTCTAGACA
>JABUQX010066527.1:7500-17500 GCA_015478945.1 Trachelipus rathkii | reverse complement strand
GGAATCCACCGCCTTCACCTCCTCCCCTCCTACCATCATCCTCATGCCTTCGTCGTTTCCTCCCGTTACCATTAATATCTCTGTTTTATGTACATTCATCTTCATCCCTGCTTCCTCCAACTCCTCCGCAAACAGCCTCACCACCTCCCGTATCTTCTCATCCTCTTCACTCCAACATGCTAGATCGTCCGCATACGCCATTATATCCCCATCAAAGACTCCCAATCTCTCCTTCACTTTACTTATTACTACATCTAAATATAATATGAACAATATAGGCGATAATACACTCCCTTGTTTAACTCCTGTTTTTACTTCGAACCATATATCATTTTCACTCTCCGTTCTGATGTTACAACTACATTTTTCGTACATACTCATTATTGCTTTCTTCAATCTTCCACTCACTCCATAATTTTCTTCCATGACTCTCCATAGTCTCTCCCTCGGTACAGAATCAAAAGCCTTTTGCAGATCAATAAACGCAACATAAAAACTCTTGCCGTATTCTAACATCTTCTCCATAACTATCCTTAGTGTAAACAGGAGATCTGTCGTTCCTCTTCCTCCTCTATACCCATGTTGCTCCTCTCCCAGTCTCGGCTCCACAATCACTCTCAACTTTCTTTCCAATATTCTTTCGTGTATTATATATATTTATATATATATATATATATTATATATTATTATTATATATATATATATATATATATATATATATATATATATATATATATATATATATATATATATATATATGTGTGCGTGTGTGTGTGTGTGTGTGTGTGTGATTGAAGCAAGTGCCTTACCACTTGACCATGATGAGCTATAGGAAATAAGGCATGTGAGTACTTAGGCAATGACCTTTGACAGACCTCCCAGCTTAAAATCGGGTCAAAGGTCACACAGGGTTTAATTCAGGGAGAAATATAATCAGTAACAAATTTAGAACTGCTAACACACACTCACAGTTTGTGATATGATAAGGAATTTATTCTCCCCTGCTGGGTTTCGAACCCGAACCCTCGTACTTTGCAAAGCAGATTCGTTACCACTTGACCACGATGAGTTAAATGATGGATTTCCTTTTAGCTTATCGTGATTAAGTGGTAACACACTTGCTTTACCAACAGCAAGGGTTCGGGTTCCAAACCCAGCAAGGGAGATTAAATTCCTTATAATATCACGAACTTTGAATATGTGTTAGCAGCTCTAAATTTGTTACTGATACTATTTCTCCCTGAATCAAACGTCCCTTCCACCAGCAATTAGATTGCGCTAGAAGGGCAGCATTAAAGCATTTAACTTCTGATTAATCTCGAATTTCTAATTGGGGCATTGAGAATATGGTTGCTTTTTATCCTTCAAAAACTCTTCTTTTATCTCTTTATTATACATAATCTTCCATGCAAATAATAACAAATTCGAAAACACACAATTCAAACCTTCTTCTGTTGTTAATATTCTTGATGTTTCTTTCCCTGTGGTATTAATTGGAACGATAAAATTACATGTCTTTCTAAAAAAGCTTCTAAAAGTTTGGGTGTTCTGTGGCGTCTTTAGAATTTATTCTTGCCACTTCAGTTGATGGTTCTTTATAGGGATGCCGTTTGTCCCTGAATAGAGTATGTCTTACATATCTAGAGTGGTTCCACTCACACAGCTCTCCTTAAAGTGGAGAAGTCTAGGGCTGTTCATCTTATCAACCCTCCTGCTCCACCAAGTCTCTCCAGTCTCTCTCTATCCGTCAAATTGTTGCATCATTCTCCTTATTCAATCTCTATTATAATGGACACTACTCTACTGAATACTTCAGTAGCATACCTTCTCCAGTGAGAAGGGCTCGTGCTACGCTTTTCTACTCAGTCTCATCCTTCCACTATTCAACTCTCTGACCCCAGAATTAACCGCCATGCTCAATCTTACATATAGTTTACTGTTAGAGTCTGAAACAAACTCCCTTTATCAATTCTCACAATATTTTTAACTTATACACTTTCACAGCCGTGCATCGGTCATTTCAGCTTTAAATTGCCTCAACTCTGGTAAAATTTGGCAGTCATCCGGTCTTTGCTCTCCAGAGGATATATATAATATAATATATATATAATTATATATAATAATATAATATATATATATAATATAATATATAATATATATATATATATTATATATATAGATATAATATATATTATATATATATATATATATACTATATATATATTTATAAAAATTATATATAAACTCTCTATAGAATATATATATTATATATATATATATGATATAAATATATATATATTATATATATATATATATATATATAATATATATTATTATATATTATATATATATATATATTAGTGATGCAGCAGATATCATTTTTTTAGCAACCGCGGATGCGGATGTTTGATTCTAATATCTGCGGATACGGATGTTTGACATATATAGTAGTAGTATAGGGTGGTAAACCTCCGCTAAAACCGCAAACCTGAAGTTGGAAACCGCAAACCAGATGTTATAAAGCAACATTTTGCAACATTTGTTTTTTGACATTTGATACGTCAAAGTTAAAGTTTTTAAGGTCGGCGAGACCGAATTTAAGGTCTGGAAAACCGATTTCGGAGGTTTTGAACCTGAACTCAGAGGCTTAGCCCCCCAAAAGAGGCGTACCCCCCCAGTGTGGGTGTTTTGGTTCCTGGAAGATTTTAAATGGTCGGGAGATCATTTTTGATGGTTCCAATCAATTTATCGATGTTTTCTACCCCAAATCGATGTTTAAATCGTCTTTCTACGTGCTCTGCTGACTTATAACATTCAAAAATATAATCGATAGAAAATCATCGCTATTATTTAAAATTCAGTCAATATATTTCATTGTAGTGGTACATCGAGTTCATCGAACTTTTTTTTCTATATATATATATATATATATATATATATATATATATATAATATTATATATACATATTATATAATAATTATATATATACTATTATATATATTATTATATATTTATATATATATATATATATATATATATACCCAAGTTAGGGTTATCGTACCGCCCTAATATTTGGCTGCCCGATAGGTGATGACGTAACCTCGTCGTAGACTAGGTACTGTGTCTGTGCATCCCCCGGAGGGAGTGCCGCCCCTTAAAAATATTAAATGCGCCGTAGAAGGATTAAATTGGGAGATTGAATAGAAGAGGAAGGAGTAAGGAGGAGTCGGATCCGGATTCGGAATCGGAGCTGGCACCAGTGCTGGAGACGATGAGGTGCCGAGTTAATAAATATTTATTAATAATAACAATATTGTATCTTTATATATATGTTATCGAACCCGTAGATCTCGAATATGAGAGTTATAAGTTCGTAAAGGGTGTCTGAGGACCCCCCCGGAGGGGGAGTTCCCAGTAGAAATGAACGGAATGCATAAGAGAAAGGGAGAAAGGAGTTGGAGTCGATACCGGTACCGGTGCTGGAGCTGGTGCGGTGCTAGTTAAAAAAGTATTCGTATTAGCCCAATTATTGGTATCAAAATCATATGTTTATAAGGCTCGATAGAACTCGAAATGAGGGTTGTAAGTTTGTAAAGGGTATCTGGGGGCCCTCCTCAGGGGGGTCCCCAGAAGAAATGCATGGAACGCAAAACAGAAGAAGATGGAGGAGGGAGAAGGGGGAAGAGGAAGAGGAAGAAGGAAGGAAGGAAGGAGGAAGGAGGAAGGAGGAAGGAGGAAGGAGAAGGAGGAAGGAGGAAGGAGGAAGGACAGAGGAAGGACAGAGGGAGGAGTCTGAGAAGGAGTCAGAGTTGGTACCGGCTCCGGTGTTGGAGCCGGTACGGTGCTGAGTTAGTAAACATTCGCTAACCCCAAATTGGTATCCAATGTATAGTTTATAGATCGTAGATCTCAATATGGATTCAAGTTTCAATAGATGTCTGGGGACCCCCCCCTGAGTGGTCCCAAACTGAAATAAAGAAGAAAGCATGGAATGCCAAAACAAAGAGGGAAAATATAAATAGGACTGCGGAAAGAGCCACGGATGCAATCTTAACAAAGATAACCCGTTTTCTAAAGGTTGAAGACTGACAATTCTATTTTCAAATCTCGTTTTCTTTTTATTAACGTCAACTAAAATATATTTTTACCTAAGTTGAATCATGCATATATTGTTTGCTATTTTTATTTTATAAGTTTCATTTTACATTTATTTTTTGTGTTCAATTTTTTTTAAATTTAAATTATTAATTTGTTTTCAAATTTTTTTATTTTTTATTTATTTTTTAATTTATTTTTGTTTTATTTGCTTAAAACATTTTGTTTTTACTAAAAAAAATTTCTTTTTATGTTTATAACTTAAATAATTTGCGTTTTTACACACCATAAAGCAGTAAATCAGTAAATCAAACCACCCACCCCACCCCTCGCATTCATCCATGATCTATTGATCTATTGATTTATTAATCTAATGATTTATTGATCTATTGATTCATTGATCTATTGATTCAAACCATATTTTGTATAATAACTCAAACTTTTATTTATTTTTATTTTATTTGTTTAAAAAATATATACTTTTACTAAGAGTTTTATTCTTGTTATATGTTTATAACTAAAAAATGAGTATCACACCTCATCTGCGGCGCTAGTCTTGGTATACAACAATTTCACCTACCTCGTCAGCCGCGCTCATCTACTCCCAATTATACCTAACACCAGCTCGCTAAACAGATCAACGATCAAGTGAAGACTCAAATACACCTCACCAGCTCCAATTCGCACCACTATCTGATTCTCGATTATTTTCTCGAACGTATCTTGCTACTAACTTTAACTTTATGTTGATCTAATTATCTATACTTGAGTTTCACACGTACGTCAATATTTCGATGCATCATATTGGCGAGAGAACAAACCCAATATTACACCATCCTAAGTATCCTATCTTTTTAGACACACCCTTTCGCAATCGTATCCTACCCCCAACTTACGAATCTCATATAAGCTACGATTAACACATTCAGTCAGCTCATCACATATCAAACTATCAACACCGAGCTCAAATCATAGGATCCTTCTCATAACCCTAGCACTCGACTAAGAATCATAATGCTGCTACAACGGCAAGCCTAACATATCTCTGATTCACCGACAGCTGCACTACCCTACATTAACCTCTGCTTAAAATTAACCAAGTTCTCCATTATTAACAACAGTAAGTGACTAACATAGCATACAAAACGTAACCTATTCACACTTTTTCAAGCATATCTCTAACATATTAATGTTAATTTTACCTTAAAAATATGGGAACATTTAACAAAAATTTATCACAACCTTGTCTAATTATCATACTGACCAACGAATATATGCTAACGTAACAAAGTTTTTTACATTATCATAGTAATATTTAACGAAATTTATCATAACCTTACCTAACTATCATAATCCCCAACGAATAATTGCAAACATAACAAAGTTTTATCCAAACATAACATAAAAATAAGTTCTTTGAATGAAACATCATAGTAAAGTGTAATAGTTTACTGATCCTAAAGCAGTATATCAGTAAATCGAACCACCCGCCCCATCCCTCCCAATCCCCTCCCACCTTCCATGATCTATTGATTCAAGTCATATTTCGAGTATCATTCTGGATAAACAAAACATAAAAATAAGTTCCTTATATTCTGACCAACAAATATATGCTAACGTAACAAAGTTTTCACATCAATAAAGCTAACATATCATAACCTGAACTAAGAATATAATGTACAACGACAAACCTAACATACCTTACGCACGAATAAACAGCAACATTAACAAAGTTTCATGCTTAACAGCAGTACAGTGACTAACATAGCATACAAACCGTAACATATTCACACTTTTTCAAACATATCTCTAACACATCAATGTTAATTTTACCTTAACATGGCAATATTTAAAAAAAATTTATCATAACCTTGTCTAATTAACTTACTGACCAACGAATATATGCTAACGTAACAAATTTTTTACATGTAAAAAATATTTAATATTTAACAAAAATTTATCATAACCTTACTAACTATCATAATTCTAAACAAAGAGCAAACATTAAAAATTTTATACAGCATAACATAAAAATAAGTTCTTTGAATTAAAAATATCATGTAAAGGTGTAATAGTTTACTGATCCTAAGGCAGTAAATCAGTAAATCAGTAAATCAAATAACCAGCCCAACCTCCCCTCTCGCCCTTCCATGATCTATTGATCTATTGATTCAAATCATATTTCAAGCACCATTTGGATAAACATAACATTAAAAATAAGTTCTTTATAGCTGACCAACGAGTATATGCTAACGTAACAAAGAGTTTACACATAATTAAAGTTAACATATCATAACCTGAACTAAGATAAATGTACAACGACAAACCTAACGTTACTTTTACGCACTGAATAAAGTTGTTAACATTAACAAAGTTTCTAACTTAACAACAGTAAAGTAACTAACATTTTGCGCAGAACGTTGACCTAATATCAAGTTATTTTTACATTAACATGGTAATATTTAAAAAAAAACTATCATAATTTTACCTAATTATCATACTTACCAACAAATATATGGTAACGTAACAACGTTTTCACATCAATAAAGCGTAACATATCATAACCTGAACTAGAATATAATGTACAAATTACAAAACCTAACATACATTAAACATGAAAATAATATGCTAACATTCACAAAGTTCGCTACTATCAAAGGTAAAGTAGTAACAGTGCATACAAAAAACTCAATCTTACCCCCACTTTTCACATTCGCCAGCAAGCTAAAGCAGTATTGGCTAACAAGAAATCCCTTAACAAAGTGTCCAACTTATCAAAGATCACCGCATCTTGAAATCATGAATTGATCTACCATTCATCAAAGTGTCTTTGCATATCAATATAACCATCATTTGAACTATCGAATCAACGTAGACATTAGCCAAACTCTCTGTAAACCTATATTAATCAGCAAAAACTTAACCTAAGCCCACGTTTCTAACACATTATCACCAGCTAACACAGTAATATCTTACAAAACTTATCATTTTCTAACAAAGCTAGTATAACCTGACTGATCTAAACACCCTGAATTACGAATAAATGCTTAAATGTGTACAGCCTATCAGAAGACAAGATATTTTCAAATTTACATTTAAATATCAAATGTAACTTAAGCAAAGTTACATAACTGTCAAAGTAGTAGATACTCTAATCATTTCCTTCAAAGGTGTCTCTTACACCCTAACAAACTAATCTACTTAGCAATAATAAGGTTAATCGAACTTAAAAACAACACTGTGTTACTTAAACATATCGTGTGCATGTTTTCCTAGAAAGATGCGCCCACTCATCAACATAATCTCAATCTTTACTATATATAACCAAACAAAATATTATTTTATCATCACATGATAGATCTGTTAGTTTTTTTTTACATTGACACCGCCGCTCACGGGCAAAGCCCTATTCAAGGAGGTGTGTTGAACTCAGCAAAAATTCAACTAACACAAATTACGCAGATGAGCACAGACGCGGTCTTTAAAGTGAAGGAGATTAAATTGTGTAGGAAACACAAAAGATAGAAGAGAATTACACAGAACAGAGGTGGCAGGAAAGAAGGAGGCACCGCAGCGAACTAGTCTGGAGTTGCTAATATCAACACAAAATTATGTGCTGACACAGAACCCCTTTTGTACAGTGTGTCTAATGTGGTGCGTACCGAGTGAAAGTTTCCCACCGAGCACTACCGAGCTACGCGTCCTATAGAAAAGAGATAAAGCACCAACATCGCGCAGCAAAGATAGCAAGTGAACTAGAGAGTACAGGACATTTTATAAATCTTTTTGCCTTTGACTCGACCCTGTCCAAAAGCCGGATGAAACCTGAGGACCCCCCAGATATGAAAGGCAGTACTCCATAAAGGGCGGATGAAAACCCTTGTATAACTGGAGTAACTGTGAGGAGGAAAAAAAAGTCTCACAGTCTAAAAAGAACCTCCCAGTTTCTTTGAAGGCCGCCATAGCAACATTGTGATGTGGGGTTCCAAGACATTTTTTGTTAGTATTAGGCCAGGATGTTTATAAATTGCCAAAGGAGAGACGAGAGAACCGTCGAAAAGATAGGAAAGTTAGAAGGTGTCTTTAAGATGAGAGAGATTTGTAGAAGTTTGGGTATTTTTAAAAGAATTAAATTCACAAGGTTGAGACGACCCCACCCGAAATCTCTATCCAGAGCAGACGGAAAATAGAATCGAAAGATTAAGGACGAGAGAACAATATTCTAGAAAGTAAAAAAGGAAGCAGAATTGAAATGAGTTGAAGAATGAAGGGTCGAGTCATCAGCATATGAGTGGATAGAGTTAGAAATGCAGACGAGAAGATCATTAATGAAAAGCAAGAATAAAGTAGGAGGTAAGACAGAGCCTTGAGGAACACCACTATTGACAGAAAAGGAAGAAGAAGTCGCCCCATCAACAACAGCCGATATTGAGCGATTTGAAAGAAAGCTAGACACAAGTAACCAAAAAGAAGGAGGAAATCCAAGGGAGGGGAGCTTGGAGAGCAAGTCTCCCCGTAATTCCTAAGGGTGGAAAACTATAAATCTGTTAGATAGGAAAGTATATCACCAGTAGACCTCAAGCTCCGAAAGCTGTACTGGCGATCGTAAAGAATTGAATGAGATTCCAGATGGTCTAAGAAGTGAGAGTTGAGTTAGAGATATAGGGTGATAGTTAGAAGGATCAGAGCGGCTTCCTTTTTTTTTGGAATAGGTTGGACATATGCGCGCTTCCGAAACTGAGGGAAAGTTCTAGTACTGAGGCTTAGAGAATATAGTTGTACGAAAGGCGGGGTTAGCACGGAAGCACACTCCCTCTAGCTTTGTTGGAAAATGATAAGACTTGTAAGATATTACTATGTTAGCTGGTTATGATGTGTTAGAATCGTGGGCTTAGGTTAAGTTTTTGCTGATTAATGTTAGGTTTGACAGAGAATTTTGCTAATGTCTACGTTTATTCATAGTTAAAAATGTATTTATATTTTGATTGCAAGGACACTTTGATGAGTGTCAATATCAATTTCCATACGTTCAATGCATGCTGTATTCTTTGATAAGTTGGACCTTTGTTAAGGTTTTGTTAGATAAGATACTGCTTTACGCGTGCTGCGTGTATGTTGGAAAAGTGGGGTTAGATTGAGTTTTGAATGCACTTTAGCTACTTTACCTTGATAAGTAGGACTTTGTTGAATAGCATGCTTTTTCATTACGTAAATGTATGTTAGGTTTGTCGTTGTACATATATATTCTTAGTTCACGTTATGATATGTTAGCTTTATTGATTTGCAAACGTTGCTCGTTACCATAAATTCGTTGGTAAGTGTGATAATTAGGTAAGATTATGATAAATTATTCTGTTAAATATTACAATGTGAATGGAAAATTAACATTGATAAACTTTACGTTCTGTATGCAATAATAGTTATTTTATTGTTGTTAAATATAGAACTTTGTTAATGCTGGCACTTTATTCGTGCGTAAGGTATATGTTAGGTGTCGTTTTTTACATATATCTTAGTTAGGTTATTGATATGTTAGCTTATTTGATGTGAAAAACTTTGTTACGTTAGCATATATTCGTTGGTCAGCATAATAAAGAGACATTTTTATGTTATGTTTATCCAAAATGGTGCATGAAATATGACTTGAATCAATAGATCTATAGATCAGTAGATCATAGAAGGGTGGGAGGGAGGGGGGAAGAGTGGGGCGGGTGGTTTGATTTACCGATTTACTGCTTTAGGATCAGTGAACTATTACACTTTACTATGATATTTTATTCAAAGACCTTATTTTTATGTTATGTTTGGATTAAACTTTGTTATGTTTGCAATTATTCGTTGGGGATTATGATAGTTAGGTAAGGTTATGATAAATTTTTGTAATATTTAAACCTTTGATTTTAA